>BSBK01002078.1:0-102500 GCA_027943335.1 Chamaecyparis obtusa | reverse complement strand
CCACAAATGAGGGATCTCATCCAAAATAGGATTTGAACCTTGATGACAATACCTACAACACAAAAAATTAACCATCACAACATGCCACTATTGGCATGCACCTTTGATTTCTAATTTTACCAATTCATGCTTTATTTTTCCACATGTGGGACCTTCCTATATACCTTGTGTTTTCCTATGTTCCTTGGTTACCTTTTATATTTTGCAATATTATGTGTTAACAAGTATGATTTCCTATGTTCTACATTTAGCTCATATGCTTTCCATAATCTTTTTTATCATAATATGTGTATGTAGGGGAAATTTGCACAAGCTAGAGAGAAGATATTAGTAGTAAATGAAATCAATCAAAGAAACTACTAATAGATAAAACCCTATAGAACAATAGAATGTAAACATAATAATCGGACCATAAGATATGAAATTAAAATAAAAACAAATCTGATGTTTATTTATGTTCTCTCGTTGCTTCTCTACACTCTGTGGGAATGGATGGATGACACTCAGTGTTGATTTTGGAAGCACTCCAACTCAGAGATTCGAGAAGTATAAAAAATGATTGATTGTTAAGAAATGAAACCTACATAAGATAATTTCTATTCAAAAATCATGATCCTTCATATGGGGTTGAAGGAGATTTATATAGATTTTCAGAAATCAACAGACGATTGAGAATGATTTGAGAAAAAAAAAATTGAATGGTTGAGATAATTAGAGACAAGAAGATTTTGGGTAACCTTCCAAAAATGCAGATTTATTTCCAATTCAAACTCAAAAGAAGAGAGTTCTTTTAGGAAATAAAGCATGAAATAAAGATTGAAGAGATTTTTTTATTTTTAGAAGATATTAGTTTTCAAAATGCAATTTTGAGAAAATAAATGATTTTTATTTTTTCAATTTTTGAGAAGATGATTAGATTTTTAGAAATTGTTTATTTCCAAATTCTAAGATATTATGCATTTTTTGATTTATGCATATTTTTAATTTTCAAAATTTAATAATTTGGAGATATTTTGATTTTTCTAATTTTTTGAAGATTTAAAATCAATTGAAAATTCAATTTACGGAATGGATGAAATTAGATTGAAATTAACATGAAATGAATTAGAAATTAAATGAAATAAAACATGGATGAAATTAAATTAATTTAGGAAATTAATTTAATTTGGAGGAATTAATTACTTAATTTAAATAATTATTTAAATTATGAGGATTTAGAAATTTAATTTAATTAACTAATAAAGACCAATTAATTAAAGGTTAATTAATTAAATAATATTAATTGTTTAATTAATATTGAGGAAATGATTAAAAGGTAGGTTTTTAGAAGAATAAATGTAATTAATTAAATAATTAAAGAATGACTTAATTAATGGAGGAATAATTAGTGTCAAATATGAACTTTCAAGAATGTTCATATTTGGGTGTCTACAATATATACTTATGTTTTTTTGTCTAGCACTTATTTGTTTTCAATTTTATTATTAGCTCATATTTTCCTGGATGCTACATATCCATGATTTTTATAAAAAAAATTATTTTCCATGTTTATGGTGTCAATTATTTATGATGATATGTAGATGGCATTCTCACTATATTTTTTCTAGCACTTATAGATACTTATGATATCACTCTTATCTAAATGTTTTGTATTATACAATTTTTACATGTTATATGTTTATGGTATTTACATGTTTCCATATATTTATCACAATCATATCTTTTGATACCATGTTTATGTTTCAATTTTATTTATCTTATGATCACATGCTTATATATTATGATCCTTATCATCTTATATTCTACATCTTTATTATACTTACATGATCCTTATCTATTATTTAAAAATATCATTATCTTGTTATTTTCTATCACTGGGAAAAATTTAAGGATACCTTGTTTCCTCATGTTATTTGTACTATCACAATCATGTCTTACCCATATTTTCAAATTCTTATTATATGATTATATCTCTTACCATGTTTACATGTTTTTTCATAATTGTATATTTTTCTTGTATGAAACCAACCATATATGTCACCTATGTTCCTCTTGTGAGTTATGTTTTGTAGTAACAAAATTGTTGAGGTTTGAAAATATCACCCTAAATCGGGCATTAGGGTTCTCCAATATTTCATCCTAACAATGGAAACCTTCTCGAGTTGTAGGTGGACTCTAATTGAGAAGGAATCTCCAGATTCTAGGATGGTTCCTATTTGATTTGGAATATCACCTCCTGACTGAAACTTGAATGGAGAAAGGGAAAAAGGAAACTTAAAACTAAAAGGAAATGGGGTGATACACCAAAAACTTGATCCAGACTTATCAAGATCTTCGAACTGGCCTCCACAATTACAAACTACTAAGATGCATTGACATTCACTATTCGACATATAGGCTGACTAAAAATCATTATTAGGGTAATCACCATGAACAATAAAAATTGTCAATAAACATACATATCCTACAAAAGGTCTGATTTTGATAACCTAGAAAGGAGTCAAAAATAACTCACTTAACTTGGTTATACAAAACATAAAAACACTAGAATGCAAAACAAAAGATTAGGATTGTTGTTAAACTCATAAAATGATGCAATATGAATGACGTGCTTTATGTACTTCAAAACTCTAAAAATGGCTACAAAAATGCAAAAAGGGGACAGAGGAATGAAAATATTCCCTAAGCCTTCCTTTTCCATGATTCCGAACCCCTAAAACTTAAAATCAGTCTTGGTCATATGCCCTCCTAAGGCTGAATTCAAAAATTTGGGCCCCCTAAATTTACTCCAAGATCAACTCAAACTCACTCCAAGAAATGCTCAAATTTATCTATAAAATAGCCACCCCAAATTGGCCAAGTAAGCCCTAAGTATAAGCCTACAAATATGCCACTAATCCCCCAAATCAATCCCTAATGTTGGTAATTTTAAAATATATATCTTTTAAAAGATATTACCAACAAATATTACAAAATGATTGACCCTAAAGAAATGAGCCCCCAAAACTGAACCCCTGCCTATCAAACCTATATTTAAAAAACCTAATTCCTAAGCTACTGTTGGTTACATTATTATAAGGGAAGACCAATTTCATACAATGCAATCCATAATTTTTTGAATATATATGTTAGCATGGGCACAGGTGGCATTTAAAAATCCAAGGCTCGGCTGGAAATGACTACAAGAATTAATTGGCATTAATCCCTCTCTATCAGCAGACTCAAAACAATATCAATTCTAGCATTTTGAACTCAGTCCTTGAGTCTTTGAGTTACATTTTATGAATTTGGGAAAAAAACTAAAGGATAACCCTAGTTCCTGGCATCAAGAATTTCAATCCTAGATCACCTCCTTCTCTGTATTTAGCATCCTCCTATAATTATTCCATGATCTAGCTATGATTGTAATGACTCATCCTTGACTGGCACTTCTTCTCTCTATTTTTTACATCCTCAATCGTGACTAGAAGATCTCAAGTTTATGGCTGAACTCGAGCCTTGTCTACAACTTGGAACCTGGTCTTGATATTGGAACTCCGGTTTGATTTTGAAGCACGGGCTTCTATTATGGGTTTTATCTGGCACTCACCCTTTTGACTATTAACATTTACTTGGAGCTCGGGCTAGACTGATGTTCTCGATCTCTCCACAACTGTGACTCAAGACTGATTGCTTTGTTTTGGCCTGTGATTTGGCTTCAAGGCTCAAGCTAACCTGTGGTTGCTACTGTGACTTTGACTTTATTTATGAAGCATTTGACACTCCATCTCTCTGTTAAGATAAGTAGCCATACTCCCTTTTCTTTTCTCTTTTTTCAAAACATGAACATGCATGTTTGAACTCGGTTGTCTCTTAATATCTCTTGCGTGAACTTTTAGGGCTTTTTCGCTATTTTAAAATAAGAAAAACTAAGAGCTTCTTGCCTATGATTTAGCTTCGTTATTGTTTAGAATAAAGATTTGATAGTTATCTCCACTTTGAGTTATGAATTAACAATGTGTTGTGACTATTGAGGCTCGGGCCTTGATTTGTTCAAGCTTGGCACTGATTAAGCACTCGACTTTGTGACCAGGATTTGACTGAGACTTGAGACTAGCTTTTGCTAGGAGAACTATTGGCTTTGATTTGTTCAAGCTTGAGATCTGGAACTTAGCTTGACAGCTAGAAAATAGATTGTGACTGCAAGCTCTTGACCTAACTTAGTAATGATGCGTAAACTTTGGCTTCAAAAGCTGCTAGAGCTATTACTTCCTTGTGTTGATTTTTTACCAGTCCACTGTAGTTCAGTTTTCTATTACTATCTTCACCTTGAAATTTCAAATGCTGGAGATATTTTTCTTGATATTTTCAATGTGTCTAGCCATCAAATATCTATAGCCCAACTTTTGTGACTTCAGCTTATGCATTTGAGTAACTTTGTATACACTTGTATACACCAATCTTTATTACATTAATTTTTGCTGCATATTTGATGTTCTCTTTCACTTATCTCTGGTCTTCACTATGGACAGTGACTAGCATACTAATTTAATTTCTTTTTAAAAATATGAAATGTAAAAAATGAAAGTTTGTGGGGTTTGAGTACGGGCTCATGACACCTAGAACTACATTTTAACATTAATCTGAAACTTTGAAATACATTTCCTGTAGCATATATTCAACACTATGAATAAATAAGCATCTTAGCATTTGGCACTATTGTTTTGGTCATTTCCTACCTGTATATGCATAATACTATCAAAAGCATATTCATTTTGAGATCATTGTTACAAATCCATGGTTCTTATAGGCATACCATTGTCATTGTTTAACAAAGATCAATTCATTATTACATTGCACCAATAATGAATGTTTTCTTAGCTGCATATGCACAAGATGTATCATTTTTAGTGCTTTGTTAGTGAACACCATAATGCATGGTTGCACACCAATTGATAATTTTGTTATAGACCCAAAATTCAGTTATGCATATCAAATATCAAGATGTAAAATAGATGTAACTCCATTATGTAAAATTTGTTTATGAGGTTCGAGCACAGGCTTGTGACACCCATAAACACATCTCTGTGACCTTGAACTTGATACTTTGAAGCTTTTCAGTAAATGAAAAACACTTTATAGCATCTTTTCTCCATGGATGTGACAAGAAATACCAGCCCGTTTGAACAATGCATCCTTCTTTTCACCGTGAAAATCTTAGAAACAACATCAAATCAAATACATTACATTAGGTTAATGAACATGATCAGAAGATCCATTTTATGATAGTACCTTGTAGGATGACATTTTTTTTCATTAGTGTTAATCAACTGGTATGTTCACTACCCTAACATATCATGTTGTCCTGAAAAAGGTTTCTCAGTTATAAAAACTAAGTCCCTTTGATTCAGATATCTGGCTCATATAATGAAAACATGCATAATGATGGCCATTAAAAGTAAAAGGTTTCATAAAATTATGTCCCTTTAATACTACTTTTCAATTTATGTGTATGCACATTTTCTTATTGCATTTGATACACTTGAGAGATATGTGCAGCTCTGAAAGATTCTGATTATTGTATGATGTTTTAATCTTATGCATTTCTTAGATCCAATTGGATCTAACAATTTTTAACTCTTCCATGATGCAGGACAAGAAACCCTAAAGACCTAGAACCAGACATGAAGACTCAGACCGAGAACCTGAGGACTTGGATCAGACAGACAACCAGCTACAAGATGCAGACAACTCCTCAAGGAAATGCATGGGACCTTACTCATACCCCTATCATATCTTTATATTCTATCTTTTGTACTCTATTTATTGACATGAAATATGAAATATGAAAGAACAATTGAATATTGCATTCAATTTGAGCACAATGTAATGATCAATTATGAATTTTGAAAAATTGAAATGTGATCAATACTTAGAGTACAATAAAAAATTGGTATGAATGCAATAACAAAATGTTAATCCACATCACCTAAAAAAATAGTGTTGAATGGAAGTACCTTTATACAACCCTTTCCTATTTGTGTTTATCATTCTGCATGTAGAAACATAGGGTAACAAGAATCATACTCATTTCTATGTTGAAGGGATCTTTATCAAAATTTTCCACATAATTGAAGTTTTAACATTTTTCATTTAGATGATGTGTGCCCCCTTCTCCTTCTTACGTTTATCATTTTGAGATTAGTTTTTAAGAAATCTATCATTAATACATATTTTAAGTGTGTGATAGAATTTGTAATGGCATATTTTTCCTATTTTTACGTTTATCATTTTGAGATTAGTTTTTAAGAAATCTATCATTAATACATATTTTAAGTGTGTGATAGAATTTTTAATGGCATATTTTTCCTATTTTATAGGCTTTAGACATAGAATTAATTATGAGAGTTGTATAGTAATCTATTAATCCTAAGATCATATTATTGAGAGTGGAGGGGTGAATTAGTAATCAGCCAATTATCCAACTTTTTATCCTTTTAAACTTTTCCACAACATTCAAAAGATTAAATTTTAATAGCAACAAATGATATTCATAACCATAAGAACATCTATAAAATAATGAACCACTTGACACAAATGTTTATCTCATAGAAACCCAAATTAGAAAAAAAATACTTTGGGGATTAGTACCCACTAAATGATGTACTTTTTTGAAGCATTCCCTCTAAGGAGCTTAACCCTATTAGGAGTTTGCAAAATCACTGTTAGGTGCTACCCGGTTAAGGGATTTACCTTTAGGCATGTTAGAACTTTTACCATGTTAAGAGTATCCTTGTTAGAGGACTTCAAATACAAGCTAATGTATCACCTTATTAGAGGATTTACAATAGGGACCTACTAGGATCCACCTTGTTAAGGGTTTTTTACTATTGTAACTATTATGGAAAAACATGAAAAATGATTTGCACAATAACACTACCTCTACTTGATCAGTTTCTTAAAGCACACAATATCTTATCACTTAATTATTTCCTGGCTTGATTATAACTTGCAATTTACACCACACTTTTTCAACAATAAAAATATTCAACTTCATCCAATATATAATGTTCATCAGGCCCTTAAGTTTTCCACCTCCTTAGGATTTCTCTAAAGAGATTACAATTCAACTTTCAGTCTTCGTGGTCAAATTCAACACATCAGACAACAAAATTAAATGTATACAATAAATTTCCAATAACATGTTGGCTATCACAATGATTTACATAGAAATGTAATCCAGGATTCAAACACATTTTGACCACACACTTTATTCCTCTTGAATCTTCTCCACATGCTAGCATCAAATAATTTTATGTGAGATCATCACCTCTAATATTTAATACACATCACTAGATCATGATACCTTAACCAATTTCACCCGCAACACCTTCATCGATCACTGATCAAAGAATTAACAATTGTAGCTCAAGAAATTTAACACTTCAACCTATAAACAACTCTGACTATGTTCACCGGTCATCCATCCTTCACTCCAATCATCCAAATCAATTGTAATTGAAACCATGACATCTAAACACTATTAACCACCACATACTATAACCACATTATAAGACATAACAAAGATTTTACAAACCAATCAAATCACCTATCGCTTATCACTAAATGTCCCAGCAATTGCACTGTTAACCTTCATCTGATCATATATTTCTTACCGGTCAATATCAATAATAGAGGTCATGAATTTAACATTTTGAGATGTCCCTAAGTCTCCCATATGAATTTCTACAACTAAAACTTACCGAAACACCTTGATCATCATTCATATTCTTAGAAACATACTAACAACACTAGGCCAATACTTGATATCAATGACAACTCAATAATTGATCATCATGCAATCAAATCTATTCCATTGCAACTATAATAATCAATTACCATCACTACATCGGTTAGCATCGGTTATGCCAACAATATCCTCCTTTGGCATTGATGACAACACTCTCTTTATGTCTTCATGACAACACTCTCATCAATACCAACAACACTAGGAACAAAAAATGTTTCCATTTATGTCTTTCACTTGATCTTGCAATTACTCCTGCTTTCACTAAACTTCTCTCATCTATAACTTTTGAACAATATTCTTTCTTTTTTACATACATTCTCTCATTACTAACTCTCCCCCTTTGACAACAATGCCAAAGGCATCAAATACACCTAAAATCTTCATTGATGTACTTTGACTCAACACATTACTTCATAGACTCCTCCCCCAAGTCTTCTTGCTCTCTTTCTTCAAACATGAAAAATTCATAATCATTAGAATAAAATGTTGAAGATTTGTTAGATATATCCTTTCCTTTCTTAGATGGTGCAAGAATCAATGTTGACTTGAAAGAAGATTACACTTTAGGAATATTATTGTCACAATTAATTCATTAAAATGAAGTCAACTTTCCTATTAAAGCATCAAGGGTAACAACAATAGTTCCTAGAGATTTGAGCTCTTGAATAGCCAAAACTCTAATAGAGTACTGAGGTAAAAGAGTTCTTAAAAAAAAATTTACCACATCTTCCTCAACAAGATTTCCTTAAGCACCTCTAGTAGAAGCAACAACCTCTTTGATTATTTGACTGTATTGCTCTATGTTCTCATTTTCTTGCATTCTCATTTCATCATACTTTCCTCTCAAACTATCAAAATTTTCCTTCTACACATATGGATCTCCACCATAGATAGTTCTCAACTTCTCCCACATCTCATGAGAAGTATCCAAGTCTTTGACATCAACAAATTCTTCATATGAAAGAGTACTTGTAATGGCTTCCATAGTATCAGTATCTTCTTGACTAATCTTTAGTTGATCTGGAGTTAGGGTTCTTGATGGGCTAACATACTTAGTAACCACATGATCCTAATAATGATCACCCATACCTTTAAGATATAACTTCATCCAACCACACCATACTAAATAGTTTTCTCTTGTAAACTTAGGACCTTCCTTTCACATCATCTTTGGATCTTTTCCTCACACCATTAAGCTTCACCACAATAGAGTAACTTGGCTCTCATAAAAATTGTTAATCCTAAGATCAAATTACTGAGAGGGGAGGGGTGAATCATTAATCAACCAATTATCCATCTTTTTATCATTTTAAACTTTTCCACAACATTCACAATATTAACTCTTAATAGTAGAAAATGATAATCATAACCATAAGAAAATCCACAAAATAATAAAATACTTGACATAGATGTTTATCTCGTGGACACCAAAATTGGGAAAAAGACATGGTGAGGATTAGTACCCACTAAATGATGTACTTTTTTGAAGTGTTCCCTATGAGGAGCTTAACCTTGTTAGGAGTTTACATAAGCATTTTTAGGTCCTACCCAATTAAGGGATTTACCTTTAAGTCTATTAGAACCTTTACCCTGTTAAGAGTAGCCTTGTTAAAGGACTTCAAACAAAAGCTAATGTGTCACCTTTTTAGAGGATTAACAATAGGGGCTTGGTAGGATCCACCCTGTTAAGGGATTTTGACTGTTGTAATTATTAGGGAATAACAAGAATAATGATATGTAAAACAACACTACCTATACTTTATCAGATCCACTAAAGCACACAATGGCTTCTCAACACACTTAACTCTTCCCTCACTTGATCGTAAATCATATTTTACATCACACTTTATCAACACATGATCAACACTAAAAAAATTTCAACTTCATCCAATATATATTGTTCATCAAGCCCTTAAATTTTCCAATACCTTAGGATTTCCCTAAATGACTTATAATTCAACTTTCAATCTTCACGCTCGAATCCAATGAATCACACAACAAAATTAAATGTATATAATAAATTTCCTATACCGCATCATTTATCATAATGATTTACATATAAATTTGAGTATGGGGGTCAAACATGTTTTGACCACACACTTTCTTCCTCTAGAATCTTCTCCACATTCTAGCATCAAACAATTTGATTCCATATCATTAATTCCAATCTTTAATACATGTTACCAGATCATGATTGACTTAACCAAATTCACCACAACACCTTCACCGATCATTGATCAAAGATTTAACAACTATAGCTCAAGAACTTTAACACTTCAACCTATAAATAACTCTGACTCTGTTCACTGGTCATCCATCCTTCACTCTGGTCATTCAAATTAGTTGTGATTGCAACCATAACATCCAAACATTGTTAACCACCACATCCTATAACCACATTACAAGACATAACAAATATTTGACAAACCAATCAAATCATCAATCACCTATCACTAATTGTTCCAATAGTTGCACTATTAACCTTCATCTTATCATATCTTTCTCATTGGTCAATATCAACAGTAGCGGTCATGCATTCAACATTCTGAGACATCCCTAAATCTATCATATGAATCAATACAATTGAAACTTATCGAAACACCTTGATCATATTAGAGTAATAAGTTGTTTGCTTATTAATTAAATCATATTGATTTAATTATTAAGTCACTTATTTCTCTTTCTTACTTAAGCTAAACTTTATGCATATAATAATTAGTTGTATTATTAATTATTATTATGAAACCTAGGTTTCTCCACCCTTTTAGGGTTCTAATTTCCTTTAGAAGGATTGATCTCTCTTATTTTTAATAAAAAATCATAACACAAGATGTTCAATATTGTATTACAACTTTTTTTTGCACATCAAGAATGTATCCTCTTTCATGGATCATTGTGTTCAGGTCTCCATAGTTGTTTGCTTTTGTCTTTCTGTGACATGTGTTTTCATGCAATGATCTTGGTGTTGTGGGTTGATTTATTCATCAACTCCAATATGGTATTAGAGCTCCATATCTTCATACCCATGTTCTCTTCTTAATAGATTTGGCCTTGTTTGTAAGATCTATGATTTTTAGAGTTTTTTTATGTTGGATTTAGAAGACCTTAATTTTTGGTCACTTTGGGCTCAAATAGACCTCATCATTGAGCTCAAAGCACCCAAAAACCCCTATTTCACTAAAACTTGTCCAATTTGGACAACGTTGCAATCTAAGGCAAAAATGTTTGGTACCAAGATCGTACAACCTTAGCACACACTCTGAGGAATTTTTTTATACTAGCGGTCTGCTAGTTGCCACCACCAGTGGAACCATTGCGGTATCCAAAGCAGTTATCATCATGATTACTATCATAATAACTATTAATTTTTTTTCATTGATGTCTCTGTGTCTTTTACTTTGTCTCACTTCACAAGGGTATGTGTGTTGTCCAGCATCAATCCCAGATGGCACCAATTCAATTTTTTCTTACTAGCCTTTCTGTGTTTAAAATAAAAAATGTTCTACCATGCCTTTAGTGACACCTGTGTCATTCTGTAATTTTTGCAAAATATTCTTTTGCATATCTTGAAAACAAGGTAACATTTGTGCAACCTAGAAATGAACATGTTACTGGTATTGAAACTAGTTTTGGTGGACACGTCTATGAATAGGGTGTTATGTGTGTCATTTGGCATAGAGGCTAAAAAATGTTAATGAATATGCTATCTGCAAATTAGAAAAGACAAGGAGCATTATCCAAAGCTAAGAGAGGTGGTGAATGGGTGTATGGATGGGCAACCCAATTATCAAAAATCATGAGTGTATTATCCAATGTGACCGAAGACTGTGTTTAGACATTTAGAAAAACATAGCTGGGAGTCATCAATTTGGGAGAGCCATGTGTCCAACATGTGTCAAATAATATGAGTTCAAAATGTATGAAGATACATGGTTGTATGTTGAAGAATGTTCACACGAAGATTCTAGGTGTGTGTCGTGTGATGGTCACATATTAAATACCAGAAATAGATTGAATTGGAAATTATATGGTCATCATTCTATGTATGTGTTGTGAGTACTCTAATTACATACGTTCTTTTGTAACTGACAAAATGATTGGTATTCAGGCTTCCAAAAATGTGTCGAAATATGTCTCTTCTAATTGTAGTATAAAAATAGCAAAGCGAGCTCATTCAAAAGCTCAAAAATGTATGTTGGGTGTGGGGATTCAAGAATGATTCATCATGTTGAATAAAAAGCTATTAGGTTAAAAAAATGAGGAGATACGAGTGTGTCTTAGTATCACATGTTTTTTGGGACATGTAAAAGAACAATATCATTGATTGACAAAACTATGGTGGTTTACACGCTCATATGATGTTGTGCGTGTTTTGAAGACACAAGTTTTATAACATGATAAAAGGGATGTAGAGACTATGAATGCGTGCATGGAGAGGTTGTATGAGTTCAAGTTTCAAAAATATTTTGGTATGGAAGATTGAGTGAAGAAAGGATGCATTTTATTCTGAGCGTCCAAAAACATTGTACATTTTTTCAATAGGTATCAAGGAAGAGATCAGACTGAAAATGGATTTTATCTTCATTAAAAGTGATCTCTGAATTCTTCTTGTAATCACCTAAAAATGGTCAAGATCAAATCAAATGAGCAACTAAGGCAAACTCAAAGCATTAATTGGAATCAAGCCAAAATCTAATATTAATTAAAAATCAAAAGCCAATTAAATCAATTAATTGTGCAATTAATCTAATTAATTATATAGCTCAATTAAAAATTAAATTGACCCATTCAAGGAGTACACATGGCTAAATAAATAAATTCAATTCAATTAATTAATTCCTAATTTCCCTCACCCACCACATGGGAGGAAAATACCTCAACCAATAGGAATTAAGGATTGGGCTCACATGGATCAAAAGCAAATTGAATCTCAGTCACTTATAAGGTGAGAGAATCTTGACCACTTATTTTGCCTCTTTGTCCCAAGCTTTGAGGACAAACCATTTAAATTGTCCCTAAAGGTGAAACCATGGACTTAACCTTAAATCAACCATGATTAACTCAACTCCACCCCCTATGATTGCCAAAATCTATAAAAGCAAGGCTAAAATCAGGAGAAAAAGATCCACACATTTGATAATTGCATCAAACCTCTTGACTTTGTAAGCTAGAAAAGACATTTTAGTATAATTTGAGCATAGTTTCTTTGAAATAGGCTTTAATTTGTTATCATTTAGCTTCTTTCTCATTTTAAGGTTGTCACTAATAGAGACTTGCTGAGAGCTTATCATTAGCATACTTAAATAGAGATCCATAGAGTGCTCATTAGCTTTATTTGCATTAAATAGCTCATAATTTTTGGTAATTTAGTGTATTTAATCATTTATTGCTAAGATAAACCTATGAAGGTACTTTCATTAGTTCACAAAATGACGCCCACCATGGAGCATTAGGCCTTATTTATTTAATATTTGAAAAAACTAGTTTTTACATGATCAAATCAAACATCTGGGTGTTTATGACCCTCGATGTCCTTTATGTGGTCACCCTGAGACATTTTTACAAATCTTCTGGTTTTGTAGGAGAGCTCAATAGTATTGGTAGTGGATTCATGATTTTTTCAAACCTTTTAGGCCAAAGCCTTTCTCCTAGCATATGATTATCTTAGGAGATTCTCCTAGACTTCCTTCCAAGTTTACCCAGATTTGGCATACTTTCAGGATGGAGATTTTGTTCACTTTATGGAAAGATAGGAATGATGTTATTTTTTCTCAAAGCTTTCTTGATAAGAATGTTTCTCTGTATAATAAGGCTTGCATATGTAATAATATCATGATGCAGATTCAGGTTCAAGCTAATAAAGTGACTCTGGAGGTGGCCCACCTGCAAGAGCTACTCAATCACTAGGGTAATACTCCCTATACTATTGCTAGGGTTCCTTTGGAGGCCATCTCTGCTAAAGGTACTCTCCCCAAAGGCCACCACTATGGGCGTAGCTCCTCGGCTTGCCGTTCCCATACCCCGCGGTCTCAGGCTCCCCGCCACCACTCTCTTAGAGGTGGCGATGATGGTTGGTAGTGCCACTCGACTTCTCTACCTCACCATGCTTCTAGATGGTCTCCAGCTCTATCTCAGTCTACCCCTCCTGATGCTCCAGGCACCCTCTATGACTCTAATTGGCATCCTACCACCTCCTCCAAGTTTCCTCACCTAGCGCTGGCCATTTCTCCGCACAGGGTAGAAGAGAAAGTTAAGAAAGAAGCTGAAGATGATGGTTGGTCACTTCTTGACCCTCCTATTAACCCCAATGATGTGTGGGGTTTTAATGATAAAGATCCTCCTCCTTATAGCACCACTCTTGCTGCTTAAGGGCTTTATGCCTATTTTTTTGATGAATTATTGTTATTTATTTCTAGCTTTGCCATGTGAGCTCTGTGGGGTGATTTCTATGTCCCCCGACCCCTTTTTTATGAATATGTAACTTTAATATTTTATTAATAGAAAAGGTACTATTCATCAAAAAAAAAATCTTTACAAGAAGATGACACTTTCACAAAAAAAAGATCCTAGAATTTGTATTTCAAACTCCTTTTATTGAAACTCAAGAACAAGAGGATAGTCTCCCAAACCTATTTGAGGAAAGAGTTAATCCAATGGATAGAAACACTGAATTTTATGACTATCTTCATGGGGGAAAGAATGAAGATCAAAGAGAAACAAACCAAGGAACAACTAACCAAGCAAACCAAGGGCCAAAGGAAACCACCAAAGAAAGAGCCAATAGGGCTTCCCAAGATCCTTAATTCCTTGAGATAATGGAAAAAATTTAAGAAAGAAATAAGGAGAGGTACTTCCTTAACTTAGCCCAATCAGGGGTCAAACTTCCTCATGATTATGATATTACAATGTTAAATAAAGATGAGGAAGAGGAGAATCCTTTAGGTGCAATGAATAAACAACTCAAAATGTTCCAAGCACAAATCGACACCATGAAGAAAGTGGTAAAACCAAAGCCCTTATCCATTGAGGCTTTATGCCCATTTCCATTGATTGGAATTTGGTTATGGTACCTTTCCCACCCAATGTGGTATTTCCTAGATATGATAAATACATGGGTAAATCAGACCCCCAAGATCATCTAAGAGAATTATGTGCTTTGAGTATATAATTAGTGTACAATACCACCTATTTAATGAGGCTATTTCCAAGAAGCCTATGAGGCCAAGCCATGGAGTGGTTTTCCAAATTACCCCAAGGAATTAATTTTTTTGAAGAGCTAGCCTCTAAATTCGTGACTCATTATTCTTATAACATAGAGCACGAAATCACCATGTTCAACCTATGTGACACAAAACAAAGAGATGGTGAGCCTTTTATAGGGTTTCTCCAAAGATGGAGAACGGTTTTTGCACAATACCCTTGAAGTATACCTGAAAAGGAAAAGATGGAGATCTTCATGAACAACCTAAATATGGAGATGAACTATATAATCCAACTTCAATGTCCCCTCACATTTGTAAAGATCATTGAAAATGGGATAAAAATTGAAGAAGTGTTGGTAAAAGAGGCAAAATTAAACTATTTAAAGAAAACAAAGGTTTCTTTAAATATTTGTAAAAACCAATCAAATCAAATATTTGTAAAAACCGGCATCAACAAGAACAATAACTTAAATAATTATAATAATAACAAAGGAGCCAACAACAACAATGACAAACCAAGGTTATGGTTGAAAAACACCAATAAGAACCTTGTAAATGATGGAGTTGTAGAAGCACACAACCTAAAGGCTACTCATTTTAACTTATCGAGCAAGTCAAATCAAACACATAATGTCAATCAAACAATGAAGACTCCTTTCAACAACAACAACAACAATAATCCTTTTAATAATTCGAATACCAACAAGCCAAAACCTTTCTTCCCCTCATTCCAAAGAAGGAAATTCACATTCCTAGGTGAACTATTGGAAAATGCTTTGAGAACACTTGTGGCCAACAAATCATTTTTTTACTTGAATCAAGGCCATATGAGCCCCAATTCAAACCCACATGGAAAATGATGTGCATCATTGTGAATATCATCATATCAAGGGACATAAAACCAATGAATGCATGAAGCTTAATCATCTAGTCCAAGTCTTAATCGATGATGGTACCACAAAGGTGGAAGGCACTCAAAATAATGAAGATCACATAGCTTTTAAGAACCCTTTCTTGAATCACGAAAAGGAGGAAACATCAAATGCCAACCAAAATAACAAGAGGGGTAATGAAAGGTAAATTTTTCCAACACTTATGACAACACCATAAATTCCTTAAGGGCCCATTTGGGTGCTGGAATACCAAATGCCAATTCCAGTCAATTTTGGAAGATGTTGTAATTCTGGAAGATACAAATCCTAAAAATGATTTATGAAATATGGGCTGACCCATTTGGTTCACCCAGAAGATGCATAAGGAATTTTAATTCTTTATTTTAATTTCTTTAAATATGGTGTGTATATGTCTATATATATACATATACATATGTGTGTGTATATACACATATACACATACATGCATGTGTGTATATGTGTATATGTGTATATACATACATGTATACACATATGCACATATATGTATATATACACATATACACACATGTCTATACATGTGTGTGTATACACACACATACACATATATACACATATACACATACACACATATACACACACGTGTGTTTATATATATACACACATGTGTATATATACACATACATGTGTATATATATACACACATATATATATACACATATATGTGTGTATATACATATGTATAAACATACATATATGTGTATATATATACACAAATACACACATATGTGTGTATATACATATACACACATTTGTGTATATATACACACATGTGTATATAAACATATGTATATACACACATGTGTATACACACACACATGTATATATACATCCTTATAGCAATATAACATACATCCTTATAGTCACAGATCCCACGAAATATTAAATTTGGTTTTATAAAAATTGGAATTGGAATTGGAAATTCCAATTCCACCTATTTGATTGGAAGATGAAGAGCCCATTTTTGGGGCAAAATTTGGAATTTCAAAATCCCAATTCCAATTTTTTGGATGGACACAAACACGGAATTGAAATTATCTAGAAATCTGATTCTGGAATATCTAGTCTAATTCCAGCACCCAAACGGGCCCTAAGTGGTTATGAAAATATGATTAATGTGATTATGGTGAAGGAAAAACAAAAGGAAGAAACATCTAATGTTATGACTAGGGGGTGAGCATTGAAAATAACTCTATTTGAAGGTGCCCCTAGAATCATCCTACCTAATCAAACATCTCCCTTTTCAAAACAATACAATTTGGTAGATCAACTCCAATGAACCCCTGGGCAAATTTCCATTTTGGAGTTGCTCAAACTTTCACCTACTCACAAGGAAATTTTGGAAAAGACCCTTATTGAAACCAATGTACCTTTGAATTTGGATGCAGACAAATTTAAAAATATGGTAGGACACCTTGTTGTACCCTATTGTTTATTCTTTTCTAAGCAAGATGATATGTCCTTAAATCATCCACAAAACTTGCCATTGCATATCGAGGTATTGATCCATAAGCATAGGGTCAAGAGAGTCATCATTGATGGAGGAGCTGGCCTAAACATCTACATGTTAAACCTTGTTAAAGCCTTAGGACATTCTCAGGAAGCTATAGACACTAAGAAAAAAAAAACTATTAAAGCTTATGATGATGAAGAAAGGGATTCTAAAGGAATAATAGTACTCCCCATTCGAGTAGGTCCTATGAAAAAAGAGACCATTTGTCAAGTCCTAGATCTTAAATTGACCTATAACATCCTATTAGGAAGGCCATGGATACATAAAATGCAAGTGGTACCCTCGACGTACCATCAATGCTTAAAATTTTCATATATGGGACAAGAAGTCATGGTGAGTGGAGATTTAAATCCATTCTAATATTGCAATAACATTAAACCCATAAATGATTCATTGGACCCCCATAATGCAAAAGGATCTACATTGATAAAGATAGAACAAGAAAAAATTTCAAAGGATTTTCCATCCTTAAAAGGAAAAGAAAAGATAGAGGAAGAAGACATTGTTGTTGAAAATCATCAAATTCCCACTAACTTACTTACATCGACTAAGGGAAAAGAGAAAGTTAGTGAGGAAAGTTCTAATGAAGAAGAAAAAGACCAAAACAAATTGACCCAATTACACACCAAGGAGGCTCATTACCTAAAAATGGATACCATGATGAATAATTTTGAGAAGCAATGAAAAATCAAACAAAAGGGGGTGGGTGAATATTATTTATCTATGATGGATCTACCCTTATCTCCAAAGTCCCATGGAAAACCCTCTAGCTTACATACACCTCATAAATACAATGACCATTTTGTAAGAGTTAGTACTTCTTAATCCATGGATGAAGAGGATAATGAAATTCTAAAATGGCTATATTATAAAGATGATGAGTCAAGTGCTCATGAGAAACAAATCCAAAAAATTAGTATTCCTACTCATCAATATGGAAAAGGTTTCCAAATAATGAAAAAAATGGGTTATAAATGACAAGGACCTTTGGGTACAAGAAATGAAGGGTTATTTGAGCCCATCAAAATGTCTTGGAGGGATAGCAAGGGGAAGCCAGGATTGGGGTATCTTGAACAAGGATACACACAAAAGAGACAACCCATGATATATGACCAAATTTTACAATTAGACTCACAAAGTGATAAAGATTCAAACAAGTGGGAGTGGGATTCCTTGTCAAGCGAATCTTTCCAAGATGAAGAGGTGGATGTAGTTCACACTTATGCTCCTAACAAAGGTAAAGAATATGAGGTAACTACAGGATCCAATTCTAATCAAGCTTTGGGTTCTATTCAAGAGGTTCAAAGAAATGCACCAAATCAAGAAGAGGAAGTCTCTCAATGGGTAGGAGAGCCCTGTGTACCATCATGGCTACCTATAATAGAAGGATCTAGCAATAGGTTTAATCCAAGAGATTTTTACCCACTAGAAACCTGAGAGGATTCAAGTGAGGAGGATTTTGACTTGAGTTCTCTAGAACACTTAGAACAAGTGCATGTTATAGATTTAAGTGATACAATGTTCAAACCTTCCAATGAGGTTATGTCCTTAAGTCTTGTCGAGCTAAACCAAAATATTGATCCCTTATCCCTTGTTTATCCAGAACTCATTGAATGGGATTCTCTACAACTCACTATCCTTCCCACATTCCTAAATGACAAATCAATTTCCCAATACCTAAATGTAGTTGAACCTTCTTCTACTAATGAATATCAAGAAGAAGTGATGAAGGGAAGTATCTAATCTCTCAGTTCATAAATAAGAGAAAAAAATAGAAAATTAAAAGAGTGTAATGGTGAAAACCACAATGTGGTAGCGTTAAATCAAAAAGAAAAAGAAATAAAGAATGTTTCTAAAGGTGAAAACCCAATAAAGACACCTAAGGAAGAGAGGTTGGATAATTTTCTGGATCACTACAAGGAAAGGTCACCTATTTTGATAGAACCAAAGGAGAAAGTCAATATCGGATCAGAATTAGAACCAAAGGTTATTCATCTAGCAGAATCCTTATCAAGTGAAGAAAAAAAGGAGTTTATAATATTCTCCAAAGAAAGGAAAGTAAATTTTTCATGGTCATATGATGATATGCCTGGACTAGATCCAACCTTGATAATGCATCATTTAAATATCAAAGGAGTAAGACCACTTAAACAAAAATTGAGGAAAATACATCCACACATAGCACTTCTTGTCAAAATGGAATTGGAAAAGTTATTAAAAGTGGGATTTATAAGATCCATCAACTATGTCGAGTGGATATCAAACATTGTACCTATTTCAAAAGAAGACAAGTCTATTATTATTTGTACGGACTTCTGAGATCTTAACCTTGCATGTCCAAGGGATGATTTCCCTTTACCAAGCATAGACGCTATAGTGGATTTGACACTAGTTCACTCAATGTTCTCTCTTATGGATGGATTTAGTGGCTACAACCAAATTAAAATCACACCTGAAGATCAAGATAAAAAAAACTTTCACATGTGAATGGGAGACATTTTGATGGAATGTTAGTCCCTTTGGTCTTAAAAATGTAGGAGAAACATATCAATGAGCCATGACTACCATATTTCATGATATGATGCATAAATTTCTAGAGGATTATGTGGATGACATACTTGAAAAATCACATTCAAGGGAAGAACATCTACCTATTCTAGAGAAGATATTCATGAGGTTGGAGCAGTTCAAAGTAAGACTCAATCCAAAGAAATGTGCCTTTGGGGTACAATCAGGAAAGTTGCTAGGGTACATAGTCTCAAATAAAGGAATAGAGGTAGACCCCACAAAATTAAAATCAATAATGGAAATGGGGGCACCTAGAAATATAATTTAAATGAGATCACTCCAAGGGAGGATTCAATCAATCAGAAGGTTCATATCACAACTAGCGGAAAAGTGCCATTATTTTACTCAACTCCTTCATAAGGACATGGTATTTAGATGGGATAATAAGTGTGAAGAATCTTTCACATTACTTAAAAAGTACCTAATGAATCCACCTAATTTGATGCCACCAATCAAAGGAAAGCCCTTCATTTTATACATTTCAGCAACAAAACATGCTTTAGGGGCACACTTGGCTTAAGAGGATGAAAATGGAAAAGAAAAGGCCATTTATTACATAAGCAGAACCTTGGTAAAATATAAGTTGAATTACACCTTTATAGAAAGTTCATGTTTGGTAGTAGTTTTTTCTTCACAAAAACTATGACATTATATGTTATCTCAAAAGATCAGACTCATAGCAAAAATTGATCCATTAAAGTACCTCTTAAGCAAAACAACTTTGATGGGAAGATTGGCCAAATGGGTCATGGTGTTGAGCGAGTTTGATATAGAGTATGTGGATATAAATGCAATCAAAGTCCAAGTGATAGTAGACCAACTGGTGGAGTCACTGTTATAAGATGAACATCCTATTCAAGTAGAATTTCCAAATTCGGAGATAATCAATGTTGAAGCAAAAACATGGAAATTATATTTTGATGGCGCTTATACTCAACATGGCTAAGGAGCAGGAATACTATTGATTACTCCCCAAGGATCAACAATCCCTAAATCATACAAGCTATTATTTCCATGTACAAACAATATATCTTAGTATGAGGTGTTAGTCATTAGCATCAAATTGGCCTTGGAATGGAAGGTGACAAAATTGCAAATATATGGGGATTTTCAATTAGTCATTAATTAGAAAAATGATGAATATAAAACCAAAGATGATAAATTGATACCTTAAAAAAATATGATAGAAGGTCTGAAGAAGTATTTCAAATTGATCACATTTGAGAAAGTGTCGAGAGATAAGAACAAAGTAGCAGATGCCATGGTTACATTGGCTTCACTCCTCCAAATGTCAGACCAAAGCGCAAGATATGATTTCTTAGTAGAATAAGTGAGACAATTTGCATTTGACACTTCTCATCCCCACACCATTTTCTTATTAGTGGGACATGACTCACCTTGGTATGGATCCATTTATATGTATGTAAAAGAATAAACTTTACCCATTGACCAAACCCAAAACCAAAAGAGAAACTTCATAATACAATCCATCTTGTTACACCCTTGTATCTGACACATTGTATCACAAAAGTCTAGACGGAATGCTTTTAAGGTGTTTAGAGAAGGAGGAATCAATTTTATCTTTACAAGAAATCCATGAAGGAATTTGTGGGTCACATTGGAATGGGTTAACCTTAGTGAATAAACTTCTTAGGATAGGATATTATTAGCCTTCTATGGATAAGGATGCATGTCATTTTGCGAAGAATTGTCAGAAATGTATTAGGTATCAGGGAAAAGACTAGACTAAAAACAAGATTTATCTTCATGAAAGTGATCTCTGAATTCTTCTTCTTTTTGAAAAATATTCTACTTGGTTAGAACATCTTTACTTTTTTTGTAAAGACTCGGAGCTTATTCGGGCTTGTTTTTTTTATATTTCACAAATCTCCTACAACAAAAGATTGTTGCCTTTTAGGACAGGTTGGAGCCTGTTCTATAAAAATATTGTGAAGAGTTGTAGCGCTTAGATGTAAAGGGTTGTTGCCCATTTGAGATTAGTGGTTTCGTGGTTTTTTATCCATCTTGGGATTTCCACGAGAGAAAGATATGTGTCTTGACTCTTCTTTATGTGATTGCATTCTCTGATGTTGATTATTTTTTGGAGTGCTTAAAATACTAATTCACCCCCTCCCCCTCTTAGTATTTTTTAGTTTTTCAATTGGTACCAGAGTGGGTCACTCTCATTGCCTTCTTAAAAGCTTGAGAGTTTGATCTTGGAGCCTACCATGAGTGCCTTAAAAGAGATCTTGCTATGAACTGTGAACTTTTATTTTATGGGAACAAATATTCCTTTTGGAGTGTTCACATAAAGACTTATATCATGTCTTTAGACTGTGATGTTTATCTCACTCTTGTCAATGGCTACACTATTCCAGCTCAACCTCTTGTGGATGCTGACAATAAAAAGGAATTTGAGAAAAATGCCAAGGCTATGAATGCTATTCTATGTGGCCTAAATGAGTCAAAATTTGTAAAATTTATGCATTGTACTACAACAAAGGAATTTTGGGAACAAACTATATAATGCTTATCATGGTGATGACAAAGTAAGGAAGGCAAAAGTTCACACTCACCAGGCTATTTTTGAAAGTCTTCGTATGAAGGAAGATGAGAACATTGCTATTTATTTTCTTCATGTTGATGAGGTTGTAAATGCTCTAAAAGGTTTGGGAGAAAATATAGAAGAGAAAATTGTAGTTTATAAAATTCTTCATTCTCTTCCCATGAGGCTTGATGCTAAGATTTCAGCTGTTGAAGAAATGTCTGATTTGGACACTCTTACAGAAGATAAATTTCATGGTATTCTAACTTCCTATGATATGAGGACAACCATTGAAGGGACTTCCAAAAATGAATCAGCTTTCAAGGCTTCTAAAAGAAATAAAGATAAGGAGAAAAGACATAGTGAAAGATCGGATGAAGATTCTAATGAGGAAATTGCATACCTTGTTAGAAAACTGAAAAAGGGTCTTAACAAAAGCAAAGGAAAACTTGGTTTGAAGTATTTCAATTGTGGGAAACTTGGTCACTTGGATCAAAATACCCCTTTGATAAAGATGATGACAACCAAGATGAAAAAGACTCAAAATCAGGGAAGACTAGGAGATTTGCAAAGAGAAATTAGAAATTTGAGAAGCGCAAAAAGGTGTTGTTTTCAAAGGATGGCAGCGATGATACCTCCAGCAGTGAAGGTGATACTCAAATAAATGAAAGTATGTTTATGGTTGTAGATGATTTACACTTAGAGTAAAATGATGATGTGGAAGATGATGAAGTGGACCTAGAACTTGAATTAATTACAACATTAACTGAGATTAAAAAGTTGAAAAAGAAGAATCAAAAATTTTTTGATCTTCTACAAGTTGAAAGTGAGGGAAAAAAAAAATTCCAATGGCTCTTAAAGAGGCTGAAATACAACTAGTTGATTTTAAAATCTTGAATGGGGAGGCAAAGAAAATATATTAGAATCTTGAAAATCAAATTTAGGTAAAAGAGGAAAACATTACCAAGCTAGAAGTTGAAATTGTTACTCTCATAAACATTGGTATATCCTCCATGCTTTCAAGTGAATAAGTGTCTAATAAAAATGGCAGTGTATCCTTGGATGATGTTCTTAGCTCTCGAAGACCTACCACAGACAAGAGAGGAGTTGGCATGCAATCTGAACAAAACTCTTTACCACAAGGAAGTGGTCAATCTATGTTAAACAAGGTGAACAAACCCTTCTTCTATGGTTATTGTTTTTCATGCAATTAATTTGGACATAAAGCTATGGACTGTAGAGCTTCTCCCATAAAGAATTATTTTTAGTTTGAAAGAAATGTCTTTAGGAAGTACAATTAAATTTTTTACAGTTGTAACAAGTTTGTCCATACTTAAAGGTTTTGTAATAGCTATAGTGCAAATTTGTCTTACAATGCTAAACCAAAAAGAAAGACATAGGTTACTAAAGTTTGGAGAGTAAAGGTTCAAGATATACCTCTCAAAGCTCTCGTTGTTCAAATATCTCTTCTAGCCAGTAATGAGAAGGACATATGGTATGTTGATAGATTTTTGTCAAGACACATGACAAGTGACTTAAGTAAATTTCACACTCTCAAGAAAATGAAAGGTGGAAAGGTCATATTTGGTGGTAGTTCTTCCGCCAAGGTTCCTAGCATAGGTACTCTCTTGGTAAATAATGATGAAACCATTATTGAGAATGTACTTTATGGTAAAGGTTTGAAACACATTCTCTTAAGTGTGAGCCAACTATGTGATCAAGGATATGATCTTAGCTTCAACTAAAATTCTTCTATCATCAAAAAGGGAAATGATGTCATAGCTAAGAAAACTAGAGAAGCAAACAATCTTTATATTCTTGATGATTCTAATGATGAAACTTGTTGTTTGAGCAAGGTGGAGGATTCTTGGATTTGGCACAAGCATTTTGGGCATATAAATTTTGATAATCTTATCAAGATTCAATAAAAAGGAAGCAATTAGAGACATGCCAAAGATAGAGAAACCAGCTGATGTTGTTTGCAAGAATTACCGAGAAGGAAAACAAACAAGAGCTTTCTTCAAACCAAAAAATTATTTCAGCAGCAGGCCACTTGAGTTAGTTCACATGGATCATTGTGGACCAAGTAGGACAACAAATCTTCAAGGTGAAAAATATTTTATGCTTCTTATTGATGATTTTTCTCGCATGACTTGGGTTACTTTTCTAAAAGAAAAATCAGAAGCCTTGGATAAATTTAAGATTTTTAAGACCTTGGTTGAAAATGAAATGGATCAAAAAATTAAATGCTCACATTCTGATAATGGATGAGAATTCACCTCAAATGATTTTGTGAAGTTTTATGGGCAACATGGAATTAAAAGACAAGTTTCAACCCTAGAACACCACAACAAAATGGTGTTGTGGAAAGGAAGAACATAACAGCTCAAGAAATGGCTCGTTGTATGATGAATGAAAGAAAAGTAAAAGATCTTTTTTGGAGAGAACCTATCTACACTATAGTCTACATTTAGAATAGAACTTTGTTGAGGCCCAAGTTCAACAAGACTCTGTACAAACTTTGGAAAGGTAAACTAGCTACTGTTAAGTACTTCAAAAATTTTGGAAGTGCATGTTACATTAGAAGGGATGAAGATAACTTGGGAAAATTTGATTCTAGAGCCGATGAGGGAATTTTCTTGGCTATTCCTCAAAGAGTAAAGTGTTCAAGTGCTACAATAAGAGGCTACATAAATTGGTAGAAAGTTCTAATATAAAAATACATGAGATTACTAATGAGTTTAGTGACCATGTGGACAAGATTGAAGAACAAAAAACTTAGACCAGCACTATTGTACCTTCTTCTCCTCCTCACACACAAGTTGTAATACAGCTAGCAAAGATGGTGAAAATGATAAAGAGAAAACTCAATCTTCTCATGGAAGTAAAGTCTCTTCCTCAAATGAAGCTAAAATCTCACATACACATTATGGCAATGGTTCACAAGGTGAACATGATGTTTCTACTTTCAAAACTCCTTCAAAATTTGTCCAAAAGAATCATCCAATTGATCAAGTTATAGCTAAAAGGAGAACTAGGCATGCTAAGAGAGATATTAATTATTTTGAGGATGATGATTTTTCCCTTATTTCTATGATTAAGCCTAAATGTTTTGAAGAGGCAGTAGTAGATGGGCATTGGGTTGCTTCTATGAAAGAAGGGTTAGAGAAAATTAAGAAAAGAAACACTTGGGAGCTTATTCCTAAACCTATTGATAAGAATTTAATTGGTACTAAGTGGGTGTTTCACAAAGCCCTTCTAAGGTTATACCTGGTTAAAGGTATTTATAGCCTTGTAAGAATCTACAAAAATCCAATTTAAGAGTACTCAGTTAAGGGATTTCAAACTCCTTCTGAGAGTCACCTTGTTAGAGAATTTATACTTCAGATCCTGTTAGATATCCTTCTCACTCTATTAGGAGTAACCCTATTAAGTGATTTTACGTGCAAACCTATTAGGGTTTTCCTTGAGATAGACCCAAGAATGAATGATCTAATTATGACACTTCCTATCTGACAAATCTAATTCAATTATGATCACAGCACCACCTAAACATCAAAATGTCCTTTCTTCAGCCTTACATAATCATAAACATCTATTGCATCATCACATCAACCCTAAAACTTGATTTCAACATTCTTTTATAAAACACTTTTTCCAAGTCGGCCTTTGCCAAAAAATGTTTTACCCACCGACATATAAATCAAATCCAATTGCACCAAAATATATTGGTCAACTTAATAAAGTCAACACATTATTAATAAAGTCATAAATAAAATATTTACTAACTCTGAATTGACTGGTTGGTTGATATAGCCAAACTTACTTTGCATGTCTCTTATTCTTACTGCTAGTGTTGCTTCAATCCTCAATAACTCACTCTATTCTTCAATATAACTGATGTAGTCATAGATGTAGATAAATATGCCTCTATAGATTATATCTTCCCTAAAGCACATCTTAACTTGATCTCTAACTCCAGATCTAGTCACATGTACCTTGCATACAATATTCTTTCTGGTTGAATAAACATATAGTTGATTCTTCACATTAATCCTTTAACACCATCGGTAAAATTGATCTCATGCCTCCATTAGATCATGTTGTTAGAAATGACAATACCACAATATAATCATGTGATCAAAAATCATATCACCTTCATCAAATGCCAACATGGATGTTTATTATGATGTAATATGTGTGTGTGTGAGCACACGTGATTGTTTTTTTGTGCATTCTAATGATGTCATGCAAAATGAGCAAGTCAATAGTCCAAGATCTTGTAACATGAAGGTTCCAATAGAGTATTTGGATGAAGACAAATTCCAAGCATGAATAATTCAACAACCACTCTCAAGCAGCCATAAAGAGTAATAATGGATCCTTAATTCCATTCTTGAAGAAGAGTAGATTTAGGGGTAATTGGTTATGCTATATTTTCTCTCTAATAAGAAATAAGCTTGACTATTTCAATTTTGGAGCATGACTCCCTATTTCATGTTGTAATAAATCAACACCCTCCTACTAGCATGAGAATGGGTTTGTTGACAGATAAGGTTAGTTAGAATTTTCCTTATAAATAAGGTGTAGGTACTCTTGCGAGAGAGAGAGAGAGAGAGAGAGAGAGAGAGAGAGAGAGAGCATAGCGCCATTGTATCTTTCATATTTTAGTTTTATAGTAAAGTAGTTTTCAGTTTCTTAATATGTAACAACACTCATGATCAATAAAAATAATATTATGAGTTTATAGAAGATAGTTGAGTTTGTAGAAACTCACCAAGGGGGGCCACTTAGTGAGTATTCTAACTATAATAGTTAGTAGTTATTTTTCATCCAATAGTTAGCTATTGTTTTGACAGTTGTCTTTTCTTGCACCCATTGAAAACCCCTTCCTATGACTATTCTTGCAGCCAATCAAGAAGGGTAGTTCTTTCTTGTTGTCAATACATTTCATTTATATTGTTTAATCAGATGCAGTCTAGATGATATATTTTGTGAGTTTTTTAGTTATTTCTTTCCATGCATTCTACTTCCATAATTATTCCCTTTTGATCTATAAAAGCATGGCTACAGAGTGAATTCCTAGTGCATACATTTTGCAGACCCATTTTAAGTAATATGTCTCTAGGTTGACATGAAATGAATCTTTGAGATGGCTAAGATAGTTACTTAGCATGTATATCTAATCCTTGATTCAAGGTTTTATAGCCTTTTTATTTAAGCCATTGAAAGAGACCAACAACTACATAATTAGGGGTTTGACCTCATACAGTGATAACATGGACAATATGATCAAGGCCATGGTGGATATGATTGATGACATTAGCATTTTTGTGCTTCTAAGATCTGGAGGCCTTACCTTTTTCATGATTGTTAAGTGTATCCTTAAAGAAAGTATGATCATTATTTTTTATTACTAGATTATCTTTGACCTCTATCTCTCTCCTTTGAATTAGATCTTAGATAATATGCATAAGTTGAAAATAATTTGTAGTCTTATGTCCCTTTGTGCGATGATATTCACAAATCTTGTTTTCATTATACTAGGATGGATTAGAAGGACCAAGATCATAGTATCATACTTTTGGTATTGTGATAGCTCTACATCTCATCAACTATTTTAGAACCACCTCAAGTGGCTCAGCAAGAGGTGTGAAAGAGTGTCATGGGTTTTGTCATCTTGGTGCATGTTTTTGTTCATTGGACACATTGGTTGATTGATTATTATGTTGAGGGACATTATTATTGGTGTTGACCATGTTAGGATGGGGTTCTCCTTATAGACATATGATAGTTTGTGCAATGTGAATAACATTGGCATCAACAACATCATCATTCATGACATTTTTGTTTTGGGACATTTAGGCTTGTCAAAATATTAGTTATATTGATTGGTCTCATTGGTATCTTTGTTACCTTTGAGTTTCCCCTTGATGGTGAGTCCTCTTTCAACCTTTAAACCTTGTTCACCAACTTTAGAAAACATGTCTATACATTGGAAGTACAAAGCACATGTTATGTTAGTTTGGCAGTTCTTGATAAACATTTGGATATTATCTTTCTCAAGAATAGGAAAAGGTACTTTTATAGCCATGTTCATCCATTGTTGTAGGAAGGATGAAAAGGGTTCCCCATCTTTCTTTTTGGTGTTGTGTAGATGCGTGATTGTGACTTCTATGACAATATTATGAGGATAGTTTGATATGAATTTTTCTTCCAATTCACCGCATGATCGTATTCCAGATGGTAGATGTGAGAACCATTCCATGGCTAGACCACTAATATTTCATGGAAAGAGGTGCATTAAATAAGTGTTATTGTGAGAAACCTCAATAAAATTTGTAAATAACTCTTGAATATGGTTCCTTGGGTCACCTTTCTCCTTATATCTATCAAATTTAGGTGTTTCAAAATTTGGAGGAAAGGGTCGCATGTACAAAGTTTTGTCAAAGGCATAGGGACACAAGTCTTCTATAATGTATGTTTTCTTTGTACTACTAATCCATATAGTGGAAAATATTTTTGGAGAGCTTGCATCTATTGTGATAATATTGTAGTTCATGTTAGAGATACATTTGTTTTGGAACCACGATCAGGGTCCACAAATAAATTATGATGTTGATAGATGGGTGTTTTTTTATACACATAAGTGTGTTGGGATCTTGGATTCATGCTTGAGGTGTGCACATAAGTAGGGACATAAGTGGACATGCTTCAAGGTGTGAAATATGTAATTATCATATTGGGTTGAGAAAAGGATTTTTGTGATGAAATTAAAAGGGGACCCTTTGAACGTTGGTGTTCATATTGCTAGGGTGTTGGTTAGAAGGTGCCCCTTGAAAGTTGGCATATGGACCACTAAGGTTTTTATTGGAAGGTGCCCCTTGAAAGTTGACATTTGAACCACTAGGGTTTTGATTGGAACGTCCCCTTGAAACATTATATTGGTTGTACACTAGGGGTTGATAAGATTATTGTTGTAGGTTCCATAGTAGTCATTGGTATAATTTGTGATATGGTACTTGGAGTTGTCTCTAATGTCCTAGAGTGCATACTAGAATTTTGGTTTTGACCCATGGACATGGTGTTGAAAAGTGGGTTTTTGTATTGGATCCTAGATGGTATTACTAAAGTTGTGACTTGTGTGGCAGCCTTGGTTATGGTACTGGAAGGTAGACTAGTAAAAACTTGGGATGAGTGTGCTTGTGTAACCCCAATAAAGCTTATTTGGTTACCCTCCACAATGGTGGAGGTATCAAAACCAGATGGTATTTAGCTCTATTTTAATAAATAAGATCAAAGTATCTATTAGGGTCTACTAATAATAAGTCATTCATAATAGTTAGGACCTTAATTAGGATCTTGTGACACATCTTCTATCTCTTCTTAGGTGTAGTTTTCTTGAATATTTTT
Organism: Chamaecyparis obtusa; assembly: GCA_027943335.1. Classification (NCBI taxonomy): domain Eukaryota; kingdom Viridiplantae; phylum Streptophyta; class Pinopsida; order Cupressales; family Cupressaceae; genus Chamaecyparis; species Chamaecyparis obtusa. The sequence goes on along the minus strand of BSBK01002078.1, from coordinate 72,538 downwards.
CAAATAAAATTCATCACTAGGAGGAGATAAGGTAGCCAGACTTCTAGGTGGTATTTGTGAACCCATGGGAGGTTTGAAATCGATATTCAAGTAACTAGTAGGATTGGGTGTAGGGTCCTGATTTGGGTCCATTTATCCTTTTGTTTTCTTTGACCAAGTAAATGACATTGAGAAATGCAAGAATGAGACAATGACAATGCAAGGTGGAGTATCATGATTTGACTATAGTAACAACTAAGAAGGAAACTATTTTTTTTGGGATTTCCTAATTTTTGGAAATGACTAGTAACATTGCAAGACTAGCTATGATTTGACTATACTAATGACTTTAGGAAATAAACTATGCTCTTTGGATTTTCTAATTTTCAAAAATGACTAATAAAAATGCAAGACTTAGCTATAGGACAACTAAAGATGGACAAATAATTATTTAAGGGGAAACTTGAAAAATTTTAGATTATGACTTCTAGGAGAAACCCTAAATGATGAGGAGAAATTTTTTCACCTCTAGGTAATACTGAAACTGACAAGACAATTTTGATAGGAGAGGTCAAAAAGAATCTACCAACCACTTATAGAAAGATCCAAAAATAAGGTATATACTCTAGTTTTCAATAGGTAACTCTAGAAGATAAAGATGTCCAAGTCTAAGGTATGCAAGACCTAAATAGAATTTAGGAGGTATGCAAAGTAATCCTAAAATGATGATATGCAATGGTGACCAAAACCTAATGATGTAACAAGGTAAGAAACCCTAAAATGAAAAATCTACATGAAAGATAGGTGATCTCAAAACTAAATAATGAAAATGTATTTTAGGATAGTATGTAAGTCTATGAATTGACCCTGGTTTTGTTCTCGACTTGTTTTGATCTAAAACCCTATATTTACCATGCAATTGCATCGAATGATTTGAAAATGTGTTGTTTTTTCTATGAATGGTAATTGTCTAAGTTGTTAAAATGTGATCTTATGAAAAGTGTTTTGGTCTGGTAAAAAGTAAGGCAATCGCATCCCACAATATGGCTGATTGTAGCTCTATATTGGTGACTACATTGCAAAATATTGCAATTGCAATTTTTAAAATGACACTTGCATTGTTTAAAAAATAGATGTGGCTCATATTTTTACATTTGCCTATGATGTATGAAAAATGTGTCATTCTCTTTGTGAAAAAGTTTGACATTGATTTTGATTTTTGCAAACACATACAAAAGTATAGTTATTTGATAAATCTGGACTCTAGTACGATTTGTGTATATTCAACAATTTTTTCAAACCATAAAGTTTTCATTGGTCATATTACAAATGAAAGCATAAATAGACAACTATTATCCTAAGGTCACAAGTTCATTATATTATTTCAAGCCCACATCTTTCATTTTTTTCAGCTCAAACATTAGTGTCACACTCGAGGGTGCACTCATTTTTTTGCCTTTTCCAAATCTTGATCAGAGAGGATTTCTCCCCAATTGAATTAATTTCTTGGGAAACATATGGTGAGATTATTGGGGAAATAATAATGTTTGGTGGCGCTAGCCCAAACATGATTCACAGGTGAGACACTAAAGTCTCTAGTCAGCTGCATCAACTCCTAAGGCATGTAGGCTTGATCTGAGATATCAATGACACATAGAGCCCAAGAAGGCTAGTAGAAAACTATGATTTATTTGTAGTCTTATTTCTATAGAAACCCAAGGGTTTTACCACTTTGAGGTTGTTCCTTGGGGTGATTAAATCCCCAGGTAGGCTCCTCTAGGAAAATGAAAAAAGGGTTTCCATAATAGTATGTGTAAGTGCACCAATTATACAAGATATATAGTTTAATTGTTAAGTCCAAAATGAGGTGTGATTTAATCTATAAAAAAATAGAAGATACCAAAATTCAATTTTATAGTACCAAATCAAGTGTTGTGCATTCGAATACACAAGTTGTTTCCATGCCACATGCCATAAATCCAATATTAGTAACATGAAATCCCCTGATCTAAAAATAAAAAATCATCTAAATAGAGGTTACTAAGATTGTTAACCAAGCTAAACTTTTCACAATAAGCCAAAAAATGATGATAATAATTGTTCAAAGATTCTTTCTCCAATATGTCATTGTGATCTTCTTCTACTACAATTGTACCTTTTTCCATCTTTTCTTATCCAATTATCTTCCTTCATTCTTCTTTATTCAGCCAAACAATTTAATTTGACCTTATTGGGTTTCTATATTTTGGACATTAATAGGAAATTGTGTTGTTTAAATCATAGATGCAACTCTGTATTGTGAAGATGTGGATTTCAAATTCAAAGATGCATCTCTATAATGTGAAAATATGATGAATCCCTATCGGTTATGTCAAATGATCCTGTAGAGATAAAAATAGTAAAAATATTGTTAGAAAGCCAAAGAATAATATTTTAATAAGGAACAATCACTTATTTGAAACATGCAATTGTGTTGTTTTGTCAACAATTGCAATGAATAAAGCTACACACAATAACCATAATAAATAGAGCACTATCAAAATATAGAAAATAATTGCAACAAATAAAAAGCACATCTCGCAATGAAACATGTAGATTCATCGATTAATTCTTGAATGTGTTGTATGGAAACTAAAAAGCCATAAAAATCAGAAATAATAAGTGTTTCATGTCGGGTTCACCATTTGTAATACGGGTAAAATATTCATATTAGTATACCTGCAACAATAATGATTAGAACCAACAACAAGATCTATATTGATACAATCAATGTACTCCCATTCAAGGGAGAAATGACATAATTAAATGCATAAACTAAATAATCCAACTGAACAAGTAAGAATCAAACCAATAAATCCCCCCTTGTCTTTTCTCCTTCTCTTTGCAATTGTAAGCTCTCATATTTGCTACAATTAAGATAACATGAGAATTCACAAATCACGGTTGTAAATAATTGAGAATTACCTTCATTGTATAGACTTTTCATTGGATTTCAATAGACAAATTTGATTGAATGATAATGATTAGTTATAACTAATTTAGACTAGACTTGATTGAATAGATTAGTCAAACTAATTAAGAGTTAATTATTACTTAACAAAATTGATTGATCAAAAGAATAAATAGATTTGATAGATGACTAATTAAACTGATCAGAGGACTAATTAGATTGATCACTTAAGATAATTGATTCGAGAGAAGACTGGTTTGATTGATTAGTCAGGAAAATTGATTAGACATATCACATAATAGATAGATTAGTTAGACTAAAAGTTAATATTAATTATGGAGGTGAAACTAGAAGAATAATTATTATTAAAAACATTCAAAATTTATTTAATCATGTACGATTGGAAATAAATAAATTGCACAATTTATTTATTTTAAGAAGACTTAGTTAACATCGTAGAATTGGAATAATTAAATAAAGCAATCATTTAAATTAATTATAGAAGACATAGTTAGTAAATTAAATAATTAAAATAATTATTTAATTATGATGACAAAAATGAGAAATGTTTGTTTAATTAAATAATAAGATTTAGTCAATTAAAATTGAGGAAAATATATTAGTTAAATAATAAAATCATTTAATTAATATTAAGAAGAATTATTAGATGAGAATTGAAAGATTAATGAAGTGGACATTAAATAATTAATTATTAAAATCATTCAATTATTGATTTTGGAGGGAAAAGATGAATTTGAAACTAAATTAGGAGAATGACACAAATCAATTAAATAATTAAGATTATTTAATTAATTACAAAGAAAATTGGTGTTAATATCCAACACAAGCGATGGGACAATTTCACGTGTCTACAAATCCTACCTACAAAATCGAGGTTATACATAAACTTGTGAGGTGATTCAATAAAATAACAAAAAAATACACCATACCACAAAAACCATGCCCCAATATACACCAATCATGACACACCAAGATATAGAGAGATCTAGGCAGCTTAAAGTAGGTATAGTTCTAGGATACAAAAGATAAAATCAAAGAAAAAGATCACATGAAAAAAAAGTCAAGCAACCAACACATTTCTTTCCATAAGGTAGATCGTAAGATTGGATGACGATGGTGCCAGTATTGGAAGGATACATCCCTAAGGGTAGTGATGATGGTTGAAACTCATATGAGGCAATAAATGTGGTGGTCAAGAATTGTTTGCGGCGAGGTCTCAAGTCTAATTTTGTGAAAGCAATGTGGATGTGTGTTTGTGATGTGCATAATTTTTAAGCTCAATATAATGGGGTCAAGCTTAATGTGATGATAGGAATCTCAATGTGGTGTGATAAATCTCAGTGTGATGGGATGATATTTATTCTTATAATGAATTTGTATCACTCATCATCTCATACAAGTAGGTGAAAGGGAAGGTAGATGATGAAGGAATGGAGGCAAATGATTGTGATCTAATACAATAAGGGAGATGGGTGGGGAGAGTGAAAATATTTCACATAAAAGGGGTGAATGCAAGAATGATGAGTGTATGTGTATGGATGGATAGATTGTATGAAGGATGTGCATTCGAGCCACGAAGGGAGGTTAGTGAACAGATGAAGATTGGTGGAAACTAGATAGTGAAGTGCAATGAAGAATGGTGGGGATGGTGTAATAAAAAGGGATGAGTTACTAAATAAATAGTGGTTTAGCTAAATACACATGGTGCCTAGAATAGGTTTTTACCATGGTACTTGTCCATAGCACCACCAAAGTGGTTTTTGCACATGGAAAGATTTATTTCTTTTTACTTTTTTTTTGGATTTTTTTTTTTAAAAATTAAGAATTGGGATACCCTAAAGGGCTAGGCATAAAAGTGTTTAAGATGGAAATTCTCATAGGGTTAGGTAGAGGCTCTCCTTCTATTGTAGAAATCCAATAGGCTCTTGATCCATATTTAGTAGTGATAATGTATGGTCCTAACCAATTAGGCTCAAATTTTCCTTTCTTTTCTTGGTCCTAGGGATTTCTCTAATTTTTCTTAAGTACAAGGTCACTGAATTCAAACTCATAAGGCTTGATCTCCTTGTTATACTATAAGCGAAGATGATTCTAATAATCACATAGGTGATTCAAGGTATTGATATGCCTCTCATAAAGGAGTCATATCTCTTGAAGGTGTGTAGAAGATATTCTTTTTGTAGTAACAAATTCTAAACAATAAACTCTTAGGGATGAGAGCTCAATCTCGGTTAGAAAAAATGAATTCTAAACTAAAGACAGGGGAATATGGAGTGGCTATGGTCAATGTGAAAATGGAGTTTCAGTAGGCCCATAGAGTGGGATTGAGTTACAAGTTCTAATCATAACCAACTTCATTAATTGTAATCATTAGGATTTTAGGGAGGGTTTTATTTGAAGTCTTGGCTTAAGCATTTCTTTGTGGGCAGTATTGGGTGCAGAAATGGTGTCAGATACTGAAATGAAAGAAAAGATCATGGACATCCTTTTTATCAAAGGGTTTTCTATTATGAGTGATTATAGCATCATAAATTGTAATTAATTTTCTAAGGTGTATAATTTATACCTATTTATCACATATTTTTAGTGTGTTATCATTCTTCTATACATCATTAAACCTCATGCATTTAATTAATTAACTAACTATACAACCCCTTTATTGATTCCATATCATCAAATCTCTAAGAGGACCCCTTGATTATGGGTGTGTCCTATATTTTATTTCAATAATTTATATCCTCTTGCATACATAGGCACCTATTTCAATTTCGATATCCTTTTTATTTGTTTCAAATCCAAACTTGATTTCATGCACATTTTTGGACTTTATGTTTCATAATAAGATCCCAATTTAATTTTTGACCCTTTTTCCTAAAACAAGGTGTCTTACAAGGAATGGGGTGAAATAGGTCACCCCTTACCTTAAGAGGCACCTTGTTCCACTTAAATGTGGCCTAAATATAAATTAGAGAAAAATCTTGGGTTTTTTGTAGAATATACAAATTTGTGTCAGTCCACTTCAAGTTTTGAGCCCCAAAATGAAGTAGGGAGGTATCAAATCAATGTTACCCCTCTCATTTTGGCATATGATAACACCCTATCTAATCTATTCTCAAGAATTCATTCAAGTTCAACCATTTAATGAGAAAACCAAGCACTTGAAACATTCATTGTGTCAAGATAAAAAAATCCTTATGCAAGCATGTCTTATGTGACGTCCTTTTAGGTCTGTGTGGATTCATAATATTGCATCAACACTTATGATCTCATTTCAAGCACAATTACATGATTCAAGGTATAAGACATCTTATTCTCCTATTAAAGCCTCTTCTACTAACAACACATTTCCTTTGAGCATTTTGATTTTATTTCAAGGTTAATTCATGTAGGGAGCTTCATTGAGGCAAACCCATTTCTCCCAAAAACATTCTCATTATCTATATGTAGATGACATGTGGTGAAGCTACATAATCAACCATACATAGATCTGATAAGAGGTTGTAGGTGGTAGAAGTCACATCAAAATTTACCAATCCTCAAGTGCCTCCTAGGGCCTTTAGCAATCTAGGTCATCCCATTCAAACCATTTAAGACTAACTTTTGAATCTCAGGTTAGTCTTTATTTTGGCATTCTAGATTTGGTGTCAAAATGGAGTTTACAGTTTGCAATCTACTTGTGTGCATAATTTATCCCATCTTTTCCTTATATCTTTTCATACCATCTTAAATTGGACACACTTAAATTTATGACCTTTTAGCTCCTCTTTAGTGTATTTTCATTGCACATTTGCACTTGGAGTACACACTTTTATTTTTCTTTCTCTCTCATAGGATAAATTGAGGTAAGACCTAACACTTCCTCCTTGATTTCCCTTTCTGTCACTCAGAGGCTAAGGTAGGATCTAATTTATATGCATCCTCCTCTTTCTATGCCCCATTTTCCCGAATCTAGCCTTGATTTATCAATCCCTGATACATATTACATCCAGATCCTTTGCAGTTATGGAAGCCTAGGTTACAAACCCAAGACTCTAGCCTTTTGGGAATAGGTCGACCAAGTTGACCTATTCCAAAATAGGTCGAGCAAGTTGACCTCTTCCATAATATGTTGACCAAGTCAACTTGTTCCCTGGTGGTTGGAAAGTGTTGGACCCAGTCCTATTTCAAAGTTTCATTACTTCTCGCTCACTGCAGTCAGCTCCCGTAAGGGTAATTTCATAAATTCATTATAAAAAGGAATCCAATGCCTATTTGACTTATGATGGATGATGATGGAAGAAAGGTACAAGCACACATGGTCACCCCAATCTAACATAGAGCAATTGAAAGGTGGAATCTAAGCAATGGATCTAGTTCTTTCATTGCAAAGTGAGGTCTATTGGCAATTTGGCTGAGTTGACTACATAGATGTTTTCATTATTGAAACATATGATCCACATGAAGATCACACAGGTCAGAGAGCTAGTATGACAAAGCGCATTGCAAAATTGTCTAAGTATGAGACAGTATTTTTACCAGTGAACCTAGACACATTTTTTGTTTGTGATGTCGACTGGAGTAGGTTCAATGCTTGCACACTTGAACATAGACTCTATGATGCCTATTGAACACCCATCTCAGAGTGCAAGTCAGTACAGAAGAAGTTATGACAGTTTTACCAAAGACAGTGTCAAGCCAACAAGACAGAATATGAAGACAAAATTAGTAAAGAGTTAAGGGATTATTTTGTTTATCAAAATAATGACTTAACAATATAAAGGGATGACATCCTAGATGTTAACCCTTGGATAAAGTTATTTGTATAAATGTAATTGTAATTGTAAGAAGGTATGATGATATGATGATGTAATGAAATGTAACGAAGTAGCGACATGATGTGAAATATATGAGGCATATGTAATAGCGATAATGAAAGAGCAGCGAAGAGATATTGATGCAAGTAGCATAAGGTTATGTACCTTAACCTATTTTTGTAATCAGTTTATGTTGTACATTACTTGTTTGGGTAGTGGGCTCATCTGGTAATCACATTTTGTACTGCCAACTCCTAACAGGGTTGAGGCTTCTAACAAGGTCTATAGTCCCTTAATCAGGACTGATACACTATATGCTTATAATAGACTCCTAACAGGGTTAACATTCTTAATAGGATAGTTTTGATTAGTGGATCTTTGTGGGTACCATCCCCACCGGGGTTTTCCCTTGGCCAGGGTTTCCTCGAGAATAAATAATGTGTTATGAGTTCTTTAGTTTTATTGTTATGCATGTTGTTTAGCTTCTTATGTTATGCATGTGTAAAGATAATCTGTTATATCCATAATTGGGCAAAAGATAAAGTTTGTAGAATACTAATTCACCCACCCCCTCTCAGTATTCCCTATTTCTAACAATTGGTATCAGAGCTTAGTTACTCGAAAAAGAATCATTCAAGGAAAGCCTAGCAGCTTGAGTAAGATCTCTATGGATATGGATCAACTACATAAGAATCGTGAAGAAGCTCTTGAATAGATTGACTTGCTTAGTATTGAAAAAGATACTTTGAAAAGAAAATATGATGATGCAAAGAACCTTATTGAGAAACTGAAAAAAAAGTTGGAAGATCTGAGATTTGAAAAGGAATCTAAAGTTTTTATTGAAGATTGTGATGACAATTTAGAAAAAGAAAATGAGATCCTTAAGCATGAACTAAAGATAGCAAATCTGAAGCTTAGTCTGAAAGATGGAAATAGCAAGAATGAAGCAAATCTAAAATTTGAGAATGAAAGTCTAAAGACTAAAAATGAAGGACTAAAATCTAAACTTAGTAAAGTAACATCTGAACTTGAGAAAGTCAATTTGCAGTATGCTGAACTTGAGAAATACAATAAGATTGTGAAAGGTGAACTGACTCAATCCAAACAACAACTTGAAAGGCTATATTCAACTAGTGAGAAGATTGATGAACAAATATCTTATCAAAAACCATTCTATGATAAGACTGGTCTTGGATTCAACACTTTTAAAGCAAATGATGAAAGCAAGGAACCAGATTTGAAAATATCTAAAAGCATAGATGAGAAGAAGTCTGATGAGATTAAAAATTTTGAAGATGCACCTAAAGAAGAAGAATCACCTAAGCAGGAGGAATCACCCAAAGGTATTGTTAGCTCTTTTTCATGTACAATCGCCAATTTAGCTAGTAAGCTTGACTCTCAGGTTCCCAATTCTGGATTCTTACAGGGAAAAGGCTAATTAATAATGACCAAGTCCTTCTTCTACTTTAGGCTCCATAGACCCAGGTGGGTGTACCTATCTTTAGACTCACTGCTTCACAATGAAATCCTATAGTGGATTAGGGGTTCTCACAATGATTCACTAATGTCTTTTGCTGCAACTGATGCAGAGCTTAGAAAGCCAATCCATGATATTAACAAAAGTAAACACTCATTGTAGAAAAATGGAAAATGTGACAACAAGGATAAAATCCTTCTTTTCGAGCTTTGAAACTCAGGCAGGTTAACCCATTGATTCTCTCTATAAGGAATCACTAGAATGAATTGTACTCCCTGAATACAATTAGACATGAAAGTTCATAATAACAGGAAAGTAAAGTGATTTCAATTAATGCTTGATGAAGAAAAAATGCTATTCAAACTAGGACCAGTGCCTTGTCTATTGGGCAATAGAGTCAACAAATATGCAATCCCAGAAAACTTAAATCCAAACTCCAAAACCCGAATGGAATGCCTTGCAAATCATTCTTCTCATTTCAATACCTGGACATCAAATTCATATATAAATCTCAACTTGTCAAATCTTGTATTTAAGACTGACTCTCTCCTTGAAAGAAACTTGAAAACAAGATCACAGCTACCTTATAGCCAGTGCATCAAAATGCCTTACAAACTGACACACAAGAAACAAGACCAAATATACAAAGACATCAACAAGAACTGAATAGGGATTCTCTTGTTTTCATTAAAACTTATCTGAAACTGTACATTGCTAAACTATGAACATAAAAATACAAGACTCAAAAGCTTGAAGCTGTCCTAGCATAAAATTCAACATCCTGTTACAATCCGAAGAAAATCAAGATATAGGAGAATCGAAGAAAAACTCCAATCACCGACACCTGTCTATCCCCAAAATATCTCCAACCTTCCTCTCATCTCATCTACCACCGATTCCCAAGCTGATCTGATATTTGCAAACTACTTCATTTCCCACCAAAATTGATCTTGGAAACAAAATCAATTACTGCCCCTTTCTGCTTGCCCAAAATTGACTTCTGATGGTGCCAATCTAACCGTCGTCTCGCGGCATTTCCAACGGTATACTACACTTGCATATTTGGACAAAAAATGAGTCCTCAAGGTCATTTTTAAATTCCAACTCCCAAGCCAATTTGTTACATTCAAAATTTCGAAAATAACATAAAGTTTGGACTTTATGAATTTGTTTCAAAACTTGCACATTGATTTTAATTGGGTGGGTCCCACATGTGCCACATGGCACAATTTGATTCGGTCGACCTACCACCTCATCTCCACTTGGATGCCACGTTTCACCTTTCCCACTTGGTGCTATTTGGTTGGCCTATGTCTCCACCTGGACATTCTCGCCATGTCACCACATCGCCACATGGCAGCCTGGTCGCATGATCGCATGGGCCAGAAATGGCCCATGAGATCATGCGACCACCGTCGATCTATGGCACGCATCTCTCAGCACTTTGCCCAAAATTATTGGCCCACCTCATCTCCACCTTAACCGCCAGGAATTTGGAGAATAGGCGACTAAGTAGTTCTCTAAGTTGCTAGATGTTTTACCTTGACCGCCAACTATTCGGCGAACACACGACTGCAGCATCTCTGAATCGCGAAATGCTTAGCCTTAACCATCAACTACTTAGCGAACATGTGACTGCAACTTCTTCTCCAATTCGCCAGATATTTTCTTCTACCAACCAACCATTCAGCGAACTCACAAGAACCCACCATGTGTCACCTTGTCGCATGATCGCATGGGCTAGAAATGGCCCATGCGATCATGCGACACTCTTCCACACAACTGCTGCTACCGCATTAGGCTGCCACATGTCAGTCTATCGCATGTTCGCAAGGGCTGAAGTTGGCCCTTGCAATCATGCAACCTCCTGACATGTGGCCATCTTTGACCAGTCACTCCGTTCCAAAATAACATGGGCCCCACCGCACATTTAAACCCACAGCCACAAGTCCTGCCAAGTAGCCCATGGGCTTCTTGTTTACTTCATATAAAAGTGTTTGCATATTTAAATGTTTAGAAAGTACCAAACAGAGTCAATGTGGGATAAAGTCCCCAATGCATTAGCTATATCTTCCCAACTTGTGTGCTGCCTGTGTCCTCTGATTCTCTCTTCCACACTTCTTCCTTCCCACGCGCCTCCACTGGCACTAAATGCTATATACATACACAGAGCACTCTTTCCACAATTTGCTCATCCTGAGGTCATTTGAATGACCGACTAAGTGCACTATGTCGCGTATCTATTTGATTTTGGGCACGCCCCTTCAAAGTTTGCTCTTTACATTGGCCTTTTGGTGACTGGTCACTCATGTAGCATCTACTTATTTGCAAATGGCCTTCACACTTGACATGCCGAAAACTTCCTCCTCCATTATTTTATAAGCAAACCCCTCCATTTATTAAGTGGTAGCCTTCTCTTTTCTTGCCTGGCATCTACGCACTTCACTTAATTAACACTGACTGTCTCTTACTTAAACTCACACAAGCCTTCCATTTCTAACTTGTTGCATGATCGCATGGGCTAGAAATGGCCCATGCGATCATGCAACCACTGTGAGAGAAAGGGCAGTCTTTGCGTTGGCATTGCCTCCATCATTTATTTCACAGGTCCCATCTTCCATTTGCGCTAGGCAATCTCCAGCTTGTATATGCATTGGCTTCTTCACTGGTGTTGTCTTCCTCAACACTTTGTTTCACTGGAGAGGAGATTACCATGTCACTAGTTCCTTTCTTTCATCAGGCACTTATTTATTTTGTCTTGCTGGCACCTCCATGCTGGTGGCCTCATACTGAATTGTACAGGCCTTTTTCACTAACATGCATGTCTTCAAATCAAAACAGGCTTCCAACATCAAACCGAATGGCCTTAATGAATCCTACATTTTGACCATTGAGACCTCAAGAAGGCACAGGCATTCACAAGTCCATATCCATTTGTGACACCATATTTGTAGTGCACAAAAAGATATATGTGTATAGAAGTTGTCACCAGCAAATGTGAATGCAACAAGTGACTTCTAGTTTGTGTAGCATGAAGACAATTGTCCAATCATGGTAACAAATAAAAAGGGATCTTAGACTTGGAATCCCATGTTTCCACAATTTGTTTTGCTTCCTCTAGATGAAAAGAAACTAGTGTGATAATGCCTAAATATTCTGTTGTGAGTTATTCGAATAAGTGAGTTTCTCAACCAATATTTGTTTATTGACAACACCACCATCTATTTCCTCTAATTCAAAGAGCATCACTGCAAGGAGAGAAAGGATCTCTGCAAGATTTCCAACTAACACAACAGGCCTCAGGAAGCAATCTCAAAAACTGACTGAAAAGCCTCACAAGAAAATGCCATCCGGGGAACAAGTTCACCTCTGATACATCAACACATCCGCCAAAGGAAAAACCATGAAAAATTGCGAGCAAAAATACTTTTCTAATCAAACATAGCCACTTTGAAATGTTGTATGTGCACACTGCCAGAACTACTAAAATTGCCCCCATAATTGGTCTTGAAAACTGACATAATCACTCAAAAAATTTAAGGGTACCAACAGGTATGCAAAGAGAATTCAAAGGTAGATGTTTTGCTTGTAATACTATTGGTCATATGAAGAGAGATTGCATAGGTAAGCAATTTAAACCTCTTAATGGTTATTGTTATAATTGTCATGGTTTTGGACATAGAGCTATTGAATGTAGGAAACCTAAATTTATTGAGAATAATGATGGTAGTAGAATGTTTAGGAATACTAACAATATAGATAAGAAACCTAAGGAAGATATGAATAGAAGAAATGGAGTAATATGTTATAAATGCAACAAGGTTGGACACATTGCTAGAAATTGCAAATCACAAATCAATCAGCCTGGACCAAGATATGGAAACAATGGAATTGTTTGTCAGATATGCAACAAGATTGGACATACAGCAAGGTTTTGCAGAATGTACAATAGAGTTTTTCATCCTAATCCTAATCCCAAAAATCATGTAAGAAGAAATGAAGATGCAAGTAACAGTCAGAAAGGATGTTGTAGTAATTCAGATGAAGTGAAGTTTATCAAAAGCACAGATCAAGGAGACAAATTCAACATTGAAGGTAATCAGGAAGGTGAAGTATTGAAAGGTAAGAATGAATCTTTACTTGACCCATCTCAAAGTACTTAATTTATGAAAATTGCAGTACAATAGGAACTTAGATTAGTGTAGAAGTAGATATATGATGAACTAAGTCTTGCACAGTTAATGCAAGGTAGTATATGATGTTTTAATGCTATGGTTAAGAGTGCAAAGAAAAAAATTATGTTTTGTGAGATCGCAAGAAGTTTTAAGTTTTGCAGGTTAGCAGAAATAGCTTTTTGGAAAGAAGCGGCAAAAGAATTGAATGCGATGTCAGATCTAAGTTAGATTTAATTAATAAAAGGTCATGATCAATATTATTTGATCATCAAAGCAAATTCAAGTGTTAAGGAGATCAAAGAGAAGTGATTGGAAGCATTTTGCAAGGATTTGGAGAAGAATTTTGTGTCGAATCTACGCAAGCCCTAAAATCATGAAATCAAGGTATTTTAATTAACAGATCTTTAAATTAGTGAAGGAATTAGAAGAAATCATGGATGTTTCTTTAATACACAATGTCAGAGATAAGAATAGACCTAAGTTGAAAAGAGAACCAGTAGAACCCTTGGAAGATGATCCTAGATTAGCTTTATCATCCATACCAGATAGAGTTTTACACCTAGAGAATGTCAGAAGTTATCTTGGATGCAAACTAGAGACTGTCAGTGATAGTGATTTCACAAATGAATATCAGAAGATCTACAATCAGGACATGACACTAAAAGAATGATTTGAACATTTGAAGGATAATGAAATTATTAAGTATGCATTATAGTATGAATTTGATAATGAAGAATGTACTAAGATTATCTTAAGTAGAATTCATAATGGGAAGTTTTGGTTAGAAGATAGAGTGATAGATATCATAGCTGATTTGATTCATGAAGTCACTGGATTATCTAAAACTAGAGCCATTCCTTTAAATGAGAAGAACGTGAGGAAAATAGTCATAGATAACACAAATTCATCCTATAATGGTAGAGGAATTGTGATTAGTAAGATCAAACAAGATGATGTCAGATACTTATGCAAGATCCTAACCACTAAGTTTTGTGCAAATTCAAGAGAGGATGACATGGGAGCTGGAATGATACATGCAGCTTATCTAATGTGTGTTGAAAAGGTACAAGTTGATATGTGTGAGATTCTGAGAATTCAACTATTTGAGAATTTGGAAAAGATTAAGAAAACTAAGTATACACAGTTTAGGTTCTCATCCTTAATCACCTATATGTTTTTTCATCTATTGAGAAGATTTCCTTACACCATTGGAAATGACTGGAATGGTGGCCAAACTATAATGGAAAGGATTAACCTAGTGTATAGAAGGCATGTTATTAACAAAGTTAATGAGAGTGCAGTACTGGTAATCAAGACATTTCAGGATATAGTATCTAGCAGATCAAGGATCCCAAAGTCTCTTGTGGAGAAGTATAAAAATGACATATTTTTTATGGTTGATACTAACTTTACCTACATTGAAGTAGTAGAACCTAGAACAGAGTTCATAGACCCTCTTGGCTATGAGATATATGAGGTAGAGATAGAAGAATATGTTAGCAGGTTACTTAAGTGTAAGTTGGACACTCAGTGTAACAGGTTTGGAACCTTTGAGGAGAACTTCAACTCCGCAAAGACCTTACTTGAAGAAAAGAAGTCTAAGAAAAGAGTTGAGAGTACTATAAAGAAAATCCTAAAAGATACAGGGATGACAGAGCATGAGTTCTTAGTAGCAAAGAAAATAGTAGTAGCAATCAAAGATATTGGAAAAAAAGAATTTTTATCTGTTCCACCTTTATCATCAATTGTAGCACAGTAGGAAGAATCACAAGTTAAGGTGAAAGTGGAAGAAATTGAGAAGGATCAAGAAGCAAAGATATCCACCAGATCCACTTCCTCCACACCTAGCAAAAGAGTAAAAGAGAGTGCTACTGGACCAGGAAAGAGATAGAAAACATTAGTGCAACCAGTTCCAAGAAAAATTGTAGAAATCAAAGATGATGGAACTTCTATTAAGAAGAAAGCTTGGAAACCTAAAGTTGAGAAGCTTAATGAGCAGATCATTGAGGATGGAGACTTTACAAGAATTACTAAATACTATGATCTTTATGATTATGCAGAGAGACTTAATCTTGAGAATGCAGTAGTAAAGCATATGATTTTGTCTAATAAGAATTTTGATACAATTCAAGGTCAAATACCTAATGATTTGTATAATAAACTTGTGAATAGGAAGAAGAGAGCATCAGAGGAAGACACAGCTATTAGAGAAAATCTTGTAAGGAAGCTTTGTGTAATAAAAGATGAAGCACATTTTGGTTAGATCATGAAAGCCTTAAGCACCCATCTAAGAACCAAGAAGAGAACCATTCAGATTATGGGAAGAAGATATGAAGAAGTTAACTCAAAAATAGAGAAAGCAATAATCAAGGTTATGACAAAAAATGTTGGAGAACCATCAGTTGCAGCAGAGCAAGCAGGTGTAATAGAACAAGAGGACATTCCCTCTCCTCTAGCCATTACCATTGAAGATGAAACCATGAATGTAGAAGGAACAAAGATCACCTTGGATACTGATGATAATGTATTCAAGAATTTGGAGAACATTGTTGACAATTCGGCTTTTGAAGAGTAGGAAACTACAAAAGGAGAAGAGACAATAGAGATAACAGTTGTTGAACCTTTTGTGACAGTAAAACAAGTACCCATTCCCACTAAAGAAGATATCAGTCTTACTCTTGAAATTGGAAAGAAGAATCAGATTGGATCTATGATTGAGCACTTGGGAAAGGAAGTAGATGATGATGATCAGTTGGAATTGATCACATCCTTGAACAAAATCATTGGCAAGAACAAGAAAGTGAAAAGTCTTGAAGGATGCATGAAGGAACTTACTGAGAAGTTACAAAGCATTGTAACTACACAAATTGTAGAAGCATACCCTCTGGAGAAAGCAAAGAAGGTAATTAGCACTTTTGACAATGAATTCACAAATCTATCTGATATTGAAAAAGTGAAAGCACAAGTAGCCTATGAGGACAGAATGCTTTTGAACATTGGCCAGAATATCAAGAATGATATCAACAATCTTGATATCTGTATAAAGGACTTAAGGAAGAATTTGGAAATAGGAAAATCTTTGTACATCCAGTGTACAAAATCAGAGAAATTAACAACAGAAGAAGATAAGAAGATGAAGATGAAGGAAGCAGAAATTCAGAATGAAACTAACCTTCTTTCTAGCCCCAATGTGAAGGTATTTGATGTTGAGAAGAAAATTAGTAAGCTATATGATGAAATTAGATTTTTGCAAGATGAGAAAGATAGAAAAATGAAAAGATTCACTCTTTTAAGAGACCACACTTCTATGAAGTTAAGCATTATTGAAGAGAAATTGGAAGAATGTCTTTCAGCTAAGACATCTTTTCAAAAGTTTAACTTTGAAAACCTCCAAGCATGTGAAATAGCATCTTATGGACTAAGCGCACTACTCAATGTGGTAGATTTCATTAAGAAATCATGGGAAAAGGAGTTAGAAGCTATGAAGATTGATTTTGCAGATTGTGTTGCAAGCCTACCGGCTTTGCAATAATGAATTAAGGTATAATCTTTTGTGATACAGTTTTGTAACCCTCCTTACCCTTATTTTGTCATTGTTGTCAAAGGGGGAGATATATAGTAGAAAATTGATAGCATATGATAAGGATTGATACTCTTAGGGGGAGTATTGCATTAGAGATAATATTTTTTGAGGAGTTGTCAGGATAGTATATATATTTTATACTATGGCCACAATTTTGAGATTTTTAAAGTTGTACACTTAGCCAATTTTCTCATATGTTGCCACCAATGAAAAAGGGGGAGATTGTTGGAAATTTGGCTGAGTTGATTACATAGATGTTGTCATTATGGAAATATATGATCCACATGAAGATCACACAGGTCAGAGAGCTAGTATGACAGAGCGCATTGCAAAATTGTCTAAGTATGAGATAGTATTTTTACCAGTGAACCTGGACACAGTTTTTGTTTGTGATGTTGACTGGAGTAAGTTCAATGCTTTCACACTTGAACATAGACTCTATGATGCCTATTGAACACCCATCTAAGAGCACAAGTCATTACAGCATGTACGGAAGAATTTATGACAGTTTTACCGAAGACATTGTCAAGCCGACAGGACAAAATATGAAGACAGAATTAGTAAAGAGTTAAGGGATTATTTTGTTTATCAAAATAATAACTTAAAAATATAAAGGGATGACATCCTAGATATTAACCCTTGGATAAATTTATTTTTATAAATGTAATTATAATTGTAAGAAGGTATGATGATATGATGTAATGAAATGTAATGAAGTAGTGACATGATGCGAAATATATGAGGCATATTTAATAGCAATAGTGAAAGAGCAGCGAAGAGATATTGATGCAAGAAGCATAAGGTTATGTACCTTAACCTATTTTTGTAATCAGTGTATATTGTACATTACTTGTTTGGGCAATGGGCTCATCTAGTAATCACATTTTGTACTGTCAACTCCTAACAGGGTTGAGGCTTCTAACAAGGCCTATAGTCCCTTAATTAGGATTGATACACTATATGCTTGTAATAGACTCCTAACAGGGTCAACATCCTTAACAAAATACTTTTGATCAGTGGATCTTTGTGGGTACCATCCCCACCAGGGTTTTCCCTTGGCCAAGGTTTCCTAGAGAACAAATAATTTGTTATGAGCTATTTTGTTTTATTTCTATGCATGTTGTTTAGCTTCTTATGTTATGCATGTGTAAAGATAATCTATTATATCCATAATTGGGCAAAAGATAAATTTTGTAGAATACTGATTCACCCCCCCCCCCCCCCTCTCAGTATTCCCTATTTCTAACAAGGTCTTCATCTACATATATTCAATTCAAGCATTTGAGCATTTCATGACATCATGGAGATGGAAGGGGATCATGAACATGTTTAGGGTTTGGTATGCTTTCTATGCTTTCTTTAGCATACTTTATCCTTGGGCGCTTGGTATGAATTATATTCTATGTTCAGATCTGATCTTTGTCTCTTCATATTTTTGCACACATTTCCATTTACAAGCACAATTATATGCTAGGGTTTCACTCATAGAGTAGATTCTTAGCATTTACTATCTCTTTTAGATTCTAGATCTACAATCTATGGTTCATGAGCACTACATACACACACACACACACACACAACATGTTTCCTAACGACTATTTGTGGAGGTGGAAATCACCAAAATAGGGGGTTGACTAAGGAAAAACCCTTCATATCAACCCACATACACCAATTCTATAATAGACTTGTAGGTTATTAGTTTGCCAATCACAAATCAAGAATCCACTCTCTAAAACATTTCTGAAGAAGTTGGGTCATCTTGGCTACAGTATCCTAGGAACACGGTGACCTGGTCGACCTATTCTGGAACACAGTGACATAGTCGACCTATTCCTAGAGGTCTCAAAAAATTAGCATTTTTTAGATTTTTTGTTGTGATCATGGATCTGCACTTGGAAGTTTCGTCATAGTCTCAGATTTGTGATTTTTAAAGAAAAATTCATGTTCCATTTCTTATTTCGAGGTAAGTACCCTATCATTTGTTGTATTTGTTAGGATAGATATATTTTTGTAGCTTAATTGGGTTGATTGCATTTACTTGGTTCCTAGACTCATCTTACACTTCTTGCTTAATCAATTGTTTTATTTTTTGTCATCTTTATTAATCGAATTACATTGCATGAAAGCTTTCTAGTATACTCCCTTAATATAACTTGGGTTAGCATTTGCATCCCTTATCACCTTTGGGTTTTTTTAATCTAACTAGGTCATATTGAGATTTATGGTCAAAATCCCCTCTTTCTCTTGTATTGAATGGCTTAGGGAGAAAGTGTTAAACTTGATATACCTAGTTTGCATTGTGAGACTCATTGATGCCATTTCCCCCCTAAACACTTGCATTATTGTATTTCTCTTTTGTATAGACAACTTCCAACTCAAATGGAAGGAAACCCATTTATATCCACTCAATTCTTGACCCTCCCTAAGGATAGTGGATCATATTCCTTCCAATGTATGAGATAAATTTAGATGCAAGCTTCCTAGTTTGACTATCCATGTTCTAGTGATTGTACCTTGCACCCATTTCATTCATCACAATGAAAATGTATTATCGCATGTTGTAGCGAAATATGAGGTAATTCAAGATAAACTCAGAGATTTGTTTACTAATGATATAGGTTAAGGGGACAACCTAAATCAATTTAGTAAAGTACTCAGTAGTTGTAATAATGAACTTTTGACCATTGGAGGATGAAGGGTGAATTTACTAATGACATCTAGCCCCTATTAAGAGAAGGGTCATGGTGTAATAATGAGTTACAATTCTTGAGAGGGTGCATGTATCAAATCATTTTTCTACTAATAGAGGGTACATTTCTTCACAAAGTGATAGGAATATTATTTCATAGTAGGCCAATAATAACCTATTATTAGAAGTTTCTTTACAAGAGTTAGACCATTAGAATGGGCCCCCACATATTCCTTGATGAACCTAACACATGGCGTATGGGCAGCTTTTGATCCTAAACACTAGAGGAGGGTCCCATTGAAGTGATTTCGGTATACTGTCTTACCAAGGATGGTGTAATAGGAAGTGCACTGGATGAAGGTCTTATGTTGGTTATTGGTGAGGTTGTGTGGAATAGTGTTACCATGGAGGCAATCATAAATGTCTTGATACCAAGGGAAGTCAGAACCAACAATATCACACACCATTTTGGACTATGGTATATCATATGCCATGACAAAGAGATGTTATACAATGAATTCACACCTATGGATATTCTCAGGCAAGGCTGTTAGGGATCCAATAGTGGGCATGACATTTTTTCTCTATTGTTTTCTTTTGGAATCTACTCAAACTAGATTTTAGTGGAATATTTCTTTAGGTCTTTAACCATGTGTTTATAGGGAAGAAACTTGTCATCTTTATCTAATACTCATCATTGACCTTCTTGATAACCAATTGTGAGTTACCATGAACTTGTAGCCTAGTAATCTTCCATTTGATAATGATACAAAGTCCTATGAAAAGTGTGTCATATTTTACTACATTGTAGGTGCATTGAAATTATAGTTTATAGGACTTAAGTGTACAATAACCTCGATGAGTAACGAATAGGATGGATTCTCGTGATCCTTTTTTAGTATAGGAGTCATCATAGTATAGTTTCCATTGATTACTAGGTGCAACTGTCATGATAACATTATCACAAAATTCTATGATGGGGGTATGATCACCCTGTAAGGAAGATTTGACCAATTAGTCAACAATTATTTATCCTTTGATATATTTTTATTCAATATATTCAATGTCAAATTTGCTCAAAATTGTGACCCATTTAGTGGTTTTGTCTATTATAGCTATATTGGACATAAGACACTTCAACAGATCACTTTTAGCAATGAGCTTAGTCTTGTGGTTGAGTGTGTAATAGTGGAGTTTTTGTGTACTAAAGATGACTACAAGACATTATTTATCTATTGGTTTATACTTAAGCTCATAACCCACTAAATTGTGGTTGATGTTGTATAAATCTCTTTCTTTACTATTATCATCTAACTATGCCAAAAAAAATTCCAGTGCAATTATGGTTGATGATATACACAAAAGGAGGGGTCTTCCCTCAAAAAGAGGTACAAGCACTAGAGGTGATGCAAGACATGCTTTGAGTTTATTAAAATCTATTAACATAAGTAGTCCCACTTGAATTTGATATTTTTTTGAGCAGGTATGCAAATGGTAGCCATTTATTAACAAGTTGAACAATAAATTGGTTGATAGACTAAATTTTTCCTTGGAGGCTATGTTATTGCTTCAGATTTTTGGGAGGTGGCATATAAAGTATTGCTTCTAATTTATTTTATTCCATCATTATACCTTTGTAGGAGACAATGAAGCCCTACAATTTGTTGGAAGTAACTTCAAAGACACATTTCCTAGGATTAAGTCATACTTTATATTTTTCAAGTCTCTCAAAGATCTTAGTGAGTACATGAATATGGAATTCCATTATTTATGATTTACTCAAGATGTCATCTACATAGTCTTCCATGATAACATGGAGAGAATGAAATATAGTATGCATAGCGCGTTGATAGGTGGAAGTTTCATTTTTCAATCCAAAAGGCATGACTTGATAGAAAAAAGTACCATAGGTATATTGAAAGAAGTCTTATGTTGGTCTTAGGTTGAAATCTTGATCTGATTATATCCTTAAAATTCAACCATTAGGGATAGTATTTAATGTCCAACGATAAGGTCTATTGTGATGTCTATTTTGAGAAGTGGGAAGTCGTCCTTGGGGCATGCCTTATTGTCAACTCTGAAATACATACAAATATGGATGCCCACGACATGTTTACTAACCAAAATGATGTTTGAGACCCATTATAGATAGTTCATCAATTTTTTAAAGGTCACATCTAATATCTTTTGAAGTTATGCTTTGATTAATAGGTCTATTCTGGATGCATGTTTCTAAGCTTTTGTTCAGCTTTGACCAAGAGGGCTATTTGTGGATGTATTTTTTTAAGATTTTTTTTCACTAGTTTAGCATTAGATTAGACTGCAAGATGATGTACCACAAGTTTTGAATCCAATCCTGGCATGTGGACATATGACCATGCAAAATAATGTCAGGCCTTTTGTCAAAAGACAATCATATATTTCTTCTCTCACTTAGTCAAAGAAGCAACAATAAATGTGATCTTTGAATTGTATAGCATACCCAAATTGACCTTTATGGTATCTTTAATGAGTATGGAAGATTTCTCATGAAGGGTTACAATAAGGGGAAAATTAACTTCTCCCTCCTCTAGCACCCCAGGGAGGTTTTCACTAGAGGATATGTTCTTTATTTTTACCTTTTCTTGGTCCAAACGAGCCTCAAAGAGGTTTTCACTAGGGGACTCCTTATTTTTATTTGATTTTATTTTTTGCAACTAACAAAGTTTACTTATTCCCCAAAGTATTCTTTACCATGACATATGATATAATGTCCATACTCATGAGGATGCTTGAGGTCAACAAATGCTAAGATGGCATCATTTCTTTCACATATGTCCAAAGCTAATAGTCCTTGTTGGTCTTAATCAATAAGTTCAGGATATGCAAGAGGGAGATCAGGAGTGGTAAGGTCAAAAATAGTGATGGTAGAAATGTAGATGGAGGAAAAGATTTTGGTGAGGTACTTGAAAGGCTCTTCATATAATTCCTCCTCGACATCATTAGAATCAAAAAATGTTGGTGGGGCAGTTTCCAAGTGGTATCTAAGGCCTCAATTTCTAAAAATTCCTCTTTCTTTGATAGGTTCATGAATGCCTTGTTCTTATGCCCCTAATCTTATTCCATGATATCTCATGCATTCCATAATAGGGTACACATTAATATTTTTATTTTTGGATATTGACAAGTTCTTTTTCTTCTTATTTGTATAATGAGGAGGTAACATATTCTTCAAGGTTCCCCTCATCAAGTGGTCCCCATTTCTCAAAGGTAGTATTTTGGCAATGGATACGAGTTTAACCTTGGGAAGAAAAGGAGTAGGTTGACCATAGGATTTGGAAGAGTGGGATTTGACCCACATAAAGTGCATTTTGGATGTTAAATTCTCTACAGCCTTTGTCAATGATTTTATCCTTGGTATTAAAATTGATGGATTCATAGCATGATGCAACAATGATAGGGTGAACGCATGCAGTGGTAGGGTCATTGAGAAGATGATGGTTAGTGTGCTTCCCTTCAAGGAGTTTTCAATACTAAAACTGTTTAGGATCACCAAGATTGGTGATTTTTAGGCATTGGTGAAAGGTGGATGGAATGAATCGCATATCATGGATCCATGGTCAACCAAGGAGAATTTCATAGGGGAGGTCAAGGTCTAGAACATGATATGTTGTTTCAACTAGTATGAGACCAAATCAAAGAGGTAATATGATGATGAATTTAGATTCTCTTTGTCTATTATCATAAGCCTTGATGGGAATTTTCTTAAATTATTCAATGACCTCATTGAGGTATCCTAATTGCTTTATTAATCTTAATGTACAAAGGTTTAAACAAAATCCACAATCTTTGAGAACTTTCTTGATTTTATGGTGATGAATGAAAACTTCAGTGTGTAAGGATTTATTATGGTTTGGTTCATGTACGCGAATATATTTATTGGTAAATAGAATATGATGTTGCATAGAAAGGTTCCTAATCATGGCTTGGAATTTAGAGGCATCGATGTAATTGAGGATGTGAGATTCAAGGAGGGATTTTCTGAGGATATCCTTATAGATTGGTGAATTTTTAAGAATCTCTAGGATGTAAATTTGTATGGAAGTCTTTCCAATGTGATTGAGAAGGATATATTATGGTGTAGGTCTAGTGGATGTAGATGGAAAAGATGAGGAGACTCCTTGGGTATTGATTCTTCCCTTTGAGTGGTAAAATTACAATTGGTTCCTTTGACTATGATGGTATTGATTTGGGAATTACATTCTTATATGAATATGATAAGGGAATCAAAAGAAAAATATTTATTTGCATAGTTATATTAGATGGTATGAGATGATGAGACTTTATCCTTTTCACATTCGAGGAAAGGAGTGTTGTATATCTTCATATTGGCATTAGTGGAATGTGTTGTATGAACCTCTACTTCAATTTCAACTCTATCAAGAAGCTATTTAATGAATTTTTTAAGCTTCATACACTTATTTTTGTCATGGGAAAGAAAAGGAGTGTTGTATGTCTTCAGATTGACAATAGTGGAATGTGGTATATGAACCTCTACTTCAATTTCAACTTTATCAATAAGCTATTTAATGAAGTTTTTAAGCTTCATACACTTATTTTTGTCATGGATATTGATCCTATGATACTCGCAATTTTGTTGTCCTTATATGAAGTGGGCTTAGGTTGATTTTCATCATAGGGATTAGTGACTAGATATATCATCAAATGTTGTTGAATGAGGTGGTGAAATATGACATCAAGGGGCTTGGAAAGAGGTGTGTATTGGAAACATTTTCTATTGTTGGTGTTGTTATTGTTGTTATAGAGTGGGATAATGAAATTGTTGTTTCAATTGTGATTTTGTTGTGATGGTGGTGGTTGATTGAATAAATTTTGTTGATTTGACCAATTGGGTTGATTGGATGGTGTTTGAATATTTTGGACATATTTAGAATCAGTTACACCATCATTAATGGCATGCTTGTTCTTATCCCAACATTTTGATTTGTCATTTCAAGATGAGGCATGGTCCTCTTTACAATAGTGTTTGATAGTTCCTTGTTTGGGAAGACCTTGTTCAATAGGTGTCCCTTTTTTTACTATGTTCTTGAATTCCTCAGGACATAGCATTTTTAAATGGAAGGATATATTTTAGAGAAAAAAGTAGATAAATATATTCACTAAATGTTGTCCAAGTATGGTCCAAGGGAATCTATTAGCAATGTGTATTAAAAATTGCAAAAAGTTTGCATATGTCTCCCCATTTATTTGTTTAATATTGCACAAGTCAGATAAACATGCCTTATGTTCAATGTCATAAGAATAATGCACAATTTTTTTTTGTCTAACTCTGCAAATGTGGGGATTAACCCTCGAGGGTTACTTGTGAAATATGCAAGAGCGGAGCCACCTAAAATTCTAGAAAAGAGTCTCTTTAGATAATTATCATTGTACAAGAATTCCTTACATGCTTTGTAAAACTTCTTGAGATGTTTGATGGGGAAAACTTTTCCCTTCTATTTATCAAATCTAGGCATCTCAAAGTTTGGAAGAAAAGGTCATATTGTGACGAATCGATTGAAAGGGTATGGGCATATATATTAAAATGAAAAATCCTTAATTTTTACTCCATTTTACAATTTTAGAATGATATTTCTCAAGCCTTATACTTGTTTATCAAGGCAATGCATTAAGAGAATTAAGTTGATTACAAGTATGATACATTCTGGTGGTAGATGTGACTAAGCCAGACATTGGGGGAGGTGGTGGAGGTACATGTTTTTAATATGACGATGTGTTGATGGTGGATGCATTTATACTAGATGTAGGTGATGAAAAGAATGGTGAAGTATTAATAATAGAGAAATGAGTGCAATGAGATTGTGCTTGACAAACATTAAGCATGGGTTAATGGTGATATATGTACTAGTATGTATTATATGGTTGGTTATGAGGCCAAGAAGTTGTTAGATGATGTCTTGTGAAATTAAAAGGTGTTGAGCAGTTGCTTGGCTAGATGTGTCAGCTATAGAAGATGTATTGGTGTCATTTTGGGAAAAATGTAAAATGTTAAACCTTGCAAAATTTTAGTTCCATCCTTAATGAGGTTCACAAGGACATTATCTTTGTTGGTTTTGATAGTTTTATCCATAATTTATAGATTATAGGGACTCTTTAAGAAGTTCTCCAATCGAAGAGACATGTCAGGTTGGTCCACTAATTCTTCTTCCCCTTGTTGGTTGGCTATGTATTGTACATTCATTTTAGGCATCCCAAAACACACTCATCATTATATTTAGTGTTGTGATCTAGTATTTACCATGAAATTGTGATATTAGGGGTTGTGTGATTGGATAAGATATATATTAAATAAAGCTTAACTAAGGTTGGTGAATTTTGATTAAGGATGTCTAAGGATGGTAATGTTGGATGAATACATGGTTATTTAAGAAGATGATAATGAAATAAATGGTGTTTAGTGAATGACAAATGTGAATTAATGGATGAACTTTGGATTAGGAGAAAAATATTTGATTGGATTTTAGTTTTGATGAGGTTTGATTGGATTTGGATTGAGATTTTTGGATTGGATTTTTTAATTTTTTATTTGGATTTGGTTGGAAAAGGTAAAAATAACTTCTGAAAGAGTTATATCCTTTGACATGTTAAGGATTGATTGAGATTTATTTTCTCCTACTTGAGATAGGCAAAGTTATCAAGCAAGATTCAAGATTTGAGAAGAGAGGAGGAGGTTGGCGAGTGCTCTACAAGTGGGCACATTTTTCTAATTGTTGCGTGTCCTACCTGTGAGCACTCCCTGTGTGAGTTGTCTTGTCTGTTTATGTGTCGTTGGCTATTGCTTGCCCCTTTTATTGTGTCTTTCTTTGTTTTTGTTCTAGTTTTATTTTTTGTTTGTTTGGGCTCTTGTGTATGTTGTATGTTCTTAATTTTTTGCCGCTTAGGGCTCGACTGTTCAACTCATGGGTGAGGTTCTTTCCATGGATGATGTCACTAGAAATCAGGGGAAGGATGATCCTAATAATTGCAAAGCAAAGTTGAATGAGCCCTCATCAGGGAATGATGGTGTTAATGATTTCTGTGGTGCAAGCGGAGTTAAGCCTTCATTTAAAGAAGTGGTGGCTGAAGGAAATGCTACCAAATGTCCTATCATTGTAGGTTTCAAATGCACTACAAGAAAGGAGGATGTCTCTCGAGGAAGCCACCCCAATGCAGATAAATGAGATTCCACTTAGGTACAAGTAGTTCTAGTGATTCCATTGGAGGAGAAGGTAAGGTCTCTAATCTTCCTGGTAATACTCTTTCCTTGACTCTGAATATTGATATGGTGAATGCTATTAAGGGTGAACAAACTAGACTCAAGAGTATTATAGTTTTCTTTGTGTGCATGGATGTGAAGTTTCTCCCTGTACGCAAATTTTTAGACAATTAGATTAGCAATGTATGGGGAAAGAAACTTGGCATTATTGTTAGTTTCAGTAGAATGATTCAGAAAGGTCTTTTTGTTGTCTTCTTTAAGAATCACATTATGCAAGAGAAAGTTTTAAGTAAGAGTTTTTGGAATGTTGGGCAAACAATGTTCAGAGCCCTTCCGTGGTCCCCTAAAGGGAAAACAAAGGATGTAGTTTCCCAGGCCTCTCCATTTTGGGTAGAAATCCTTGGAGTGCAACCCAAATTTTGGTCATTTATTTCCCAGATTCTTAAACCCCTTGGGTCTGTGCTGCAGATTGAGGAAACAAAAATCACCTTGCCTCATCTTAATGCCCATGTCCTTCTTGCTCTGACCCCTAGAACCCCATTCCTGGATAATATTTCTATTAAATTTGAAGGTGATTCATATGTGTGGAAGATAAATAAACTAGGAGACATTGGTGCTTGTTTTCATCGTAAATGTAACGGGCATAGTAAAAAATAATGTCCTTTGCTCAAGAATATTTCTAAGGAATTTCAGTCTATCAGTGCCGAGAAGAATAAAACCAATTATGTCTCATCTTTGAACACTGTCGACACCCATGCTGATGGTTTCATGACTTTGAACAACCCTCTATTTGAAGGGGATTATGAAGTTAGACCTATCATTGGTTCCATCCCGAACCATAAAAATTCCTCGGCCCCCCTCTACATCCCAGTGCCAAGGTCTAGCAATAATGTCTCTAGTGGCAAAAAAATGCACAGCAGATTGCTCTGGAAAAAATTAAAGCCGGTGCCCAGGAGGGGAACCCTAGCGCTATCCTTCCAACACCTCTGGAACATAGTAATGCCCCTCCTTTAGACAATCCTTCTTCACAGAGTAGAGAGATATCCTCAGAAGTCATAATTATGGAGGAAGATGGTATCAGTTGTGAAGGTTTCACTGAGGTAATTGCCAAGAAAAAGAAAAGGAAAACATATGATAGAAGTAATAGTTTAAAAAATAAGGAGAAAACTAACAAGGCAAAAGGAATCGATATGCCAGATTGTTTTTCCAGATTGTGCAAGATCAATCCTCCCTTTAAATGTTAATCATGAAAATACAAATTCATAGTTGGAATGTTAGAGGTTTGGAAATGTCAGATAGAAAATATATCATCAGGAGATGGTGTAATAGTTTAATGGGGAAGGATATTGTTTGCTTTCAAGAAATAAAAACCAATGGATACCAGGCCTTCAATTTATTGAAATTCATCTGGGGTAATGCCAAATATTTTTATTCAAATCATGATAGAGGCAAGGGAGGTGTGGCCATATTGATTAAATCTACTTGGGAAGAGAAAATTTTGGTCAGTGGGATATCTCCTTGCAATAGGGCACTGTGGATTATCATTAAACATGAAGACAGTGAGATAGGCATCTGTAATATTTATGCTTTGAATGATTATAGAGAAAGGACTAAACTGTGGGAATGGCTTGCTAATAACCTCCCTAAGGTAAAATGGATCTTTGTCAAGGATTTCAATATGATTGAATGCCCTAAGGATAAAATAGGAGGTGGAAAATTTGAATGGAAAAGTAATGAGCATTTCTTCTAGACTAGATTTAAGAGAACATTTGGGATTAATGACCTAATGATAGGGATCAAGGGAGGTCATGAAGGAGTTTGGTTCACTTGGTGCAAGAATCAAGCTAACAAAGCTAGAATTTATTGCATACTTGATAGGGTTTATACCAATAAGCACAAAGTGAGTATCATACACAAGGTTGGTCATTATCCTATTAATGTTGTACCTGCTAGCATGTCAAATCACTCTCCTATCTGTGTGCATATCTATGTTAGGAAGGAGGGGAATCAAGATGAAGATTGCTACAAGAAACCCTTGTTCAAACTTAATACTGCCATGTTATATATTCAAGATAATCTAGATGCTCTCTGAATAGTCACTGTTCTTTCTAAATACCGTAGTGCTAATACCTCACCTATTGAAAAATGGGAACAGCTTGTTGAGTCTTGGAGAAAACTATTTCAAACTATTGGTACAAAGGAAGCTAAGGACATAAATCATGAAGAAAAAAGACTCAATTCCCATTTATTAGACATTGAGATAGAGTTGCAGAGTAAAGGTAATGATGAAAACCTAGAAAAGAAACTTTGTGATACCAAAGGAAAACTAAGAGTTATTCAGCAGTACAAGATTCAGGGTCAGAAAATTAGAGCTAAAGCTAACTGGATTAAAGAGGGAGATAGGGGATCTAAATATTTCTTTAACATTATCAAGGCAAAGCAATGTAGAGAGGAGATTAAGGGTATCCAAACTGAAGGAGGAATCAGCACCAACAATAACGAGATCATGTCTGCATTTGTTGAATTTTATAAGAACCTTTTTACCTCTGAACATGATGAAGGTAGTCAGTTATGTATGAAGTAGTGTATAAGTATTATCCCATCTAAAATTACTAGAGACTAGAGTGCCATGCTAGGGAAAGAGATTTCTATCCATGAAATTGAAGAGGCCATTTCTTCACTGGCTAATGGTAAGTCACATGGGATAGATGGCCTACCGGCTGAATTATATAAAACAAACAAAGAGTGGATCTCTAATGAACTATTTGAAGTTTATCAATTTGCTTTCGAGAATGGGACTCTAGGTGAGAAGATTAATAGAGGATTAATTAAAATTCTTCCTAAAGATGGAGACAAAACTCAGGTGAGGAACTGGAGGCCAATTACCCTCTTAAATATATCTTATAAAATCATTGCCAAACTATTGGCTAACAGAATTGCTAAGGTCTTAAATGACATAATCTCAGTGACTCAGACAAGATTCATTAAAGGGAGGTTTATTCTTGAAAATCTTTTTACCAGCTGGGAAGCAATGCATTGAGCAAAAGCTGATAAACAGAATGTGGCTATGATCCTTCTAGACTTTGAGAAGGCCTATGATAGAATTGAATAGCAATTTGTTATTGCTATGCTTAAGCAATTTGGGTTTCCTAAGTACTTTTTTAGTTGGGTCAGGATTTTGTTCAAAGATTCTAATACTAGCATTGAGATTAATGGGGAGATCTTTGAGTCTATTCCCCTAGGGAGATCTATTAGGTAGGGCTGCCCTTTAGCCCCTGCTCTTTATGTTATTGTTGTAGATGCTATGACCTATATTCTCAAGGCCACTGAATTTGGTCCTACTATAAAGGGTGTTTCTTTGCCCAATAACGAAGACCTCCTTATTGAGTAGTTTGCAGATGATACAACTCTTTTTGTTGATCTTTCTGAGCATAACTTTGACAGAGTGGTATGCAGAATTCAATTATTTTGCAAAGCATCTGGTGCCAAAATAGCCCCACATAAATTTTTTGTTCTTGGATGGGACAACACCCCTCCCACTTGGTTAGGAGAGAAAGGATGGTAGTGGTCGGGGCCTAATGTTATTGTCAGATATTTGGGGATCCCATTCGCTCTTGACCCCTCATTAAATGATAGTGGAACTAGATATACAAGAAAATTGAAAAGAAACACCTAAAATGGAAAACTCATATGCTCTCCTTAGCTAGAAGATTGCAGTTAGTTCATAAAAAAATTTATCCTCACATGCAATATACTATGCTTCCACTTGGTTATTTACTAATGCTCAAACAAATAAACTTGAGAAGATACTAAGGGATGTCCTTTGGTCAGATGGTATTGGAAATAGGAAGAGGCATAATGTCAAGTGGGAGTGGTGTTGTATTCCAAAAAATTAGG
This sequence comes from Chamaecyparis obtusa, assembly GCA_027943335.1. Lineage (NCBI taxonomy): Eukaryota > Viridiplantae > Streptophyta > Pinopsida > Cupressales > Cupressaceae > Chamaecyparis > Chamaecyparis obtusa. The sequence continues at coordinate 41,719 of BSBK01002078.1, read as the reverse complement.
GTGGCCTAGGTATCAAAGATCTGAAAAAGAAAGGAAGGGCATTAATCTCTAAGTGGCTCATTAAAGCCATAGAGGGTAACGAGCCTTGGAAAGTCTTAATCAGAAATAATATTGCCAGATCAGTTATTAAGAAAGGTAAAACTTGGGACAATATCCCTTTTCTTGATATTCTATTAGGAGACTTTGAAGTGAAGGTTTTTGGTTCCAGGATATTCTCTACTTTGTGGAAGGCTTGGAAAGACATTAAGCCATTTCTATGTTCTAGAAGTGTTGTAGGGAGAAGCCCATATTTTTTTGTCATTGATTGATCCATCTGGTGGGGGATTTATCTAAATGATAAACCACTTTCTCTCACCCAATGCTATTCAGCAAGAAGCTAGAATAATAAAGGAATCTCACTCATTGGTGATATTATAGTTGATAACAAGCTCTCCTCCTGGGTAGAATTGAGCAGTAAATTTGACATTCCTTCCTCTCAAAAGAAAACATACACCCTCATAGCTAAAGCTGTGGGTAATTGGTTTCTAGGCAAATGCATCTCCTCCTGGCATAATCCCGAGTATATTAAGTGGAAGGATGGTACCACCTTGGAGAATTTTTCTTATAAGAAAATTTATAGTATGATGATTGATAGTAATAAAATATTTAATGAAATTAATCGATTCTGGGGCATGAATTGGTCTAGCAATAAGTGGCATTTAATTTTTGAACTGTTATGGCATTCTCATGTGGAGCCCAAAAAGGTCTGCTTTAAATGGATTTTTCTATTGAAAAAACATGCTATTGGTTACTATGTGTCCCAAGGGTCTAGAAACACCATTTTATGCTCTGTTTGTAAATGTACTGAGTCTTATGAACATTTATTTTTTAAATATCTGTGGGCTATTAAAGTTTGGTCTTCTTTTTTTGGCTTTGATGCTTTGAGATATTTTTAGTCTAGCCTGTCCTGGCATGAAATTTTGGCGGGGTATGTGGACAATTTTGATTTCATACTCAATGATTTTTGGATTACTCTTACTACTGAAGTGCTTTGGTTTATTTGGAGACAAAGGAATGAGGGGATTTTCCAGGATAAGAGAAGAGATCTTGCTAAGTTTAATTGTAAACTCACACATTTTACTATCATGTCTCAGGTTTCTGTCACTATTCAGATTTAGAGGGAGAGATTCCAAAGCTTGATGAAAGAAGGAGCTACTATTCTATTTGCCAAAGATATCCAAACTATAAATGATCCTGAGATGGTACAATTAGGAGAGCAAAGGTACAATGAACATTCTATCAGCAATACGACAACTTTTAATGAGCAAAATACTATGGTAGCTCAGAACATCGGGGAAAGGGATACAAGAGGAAGCACATTTAATGAATACATTGAAGGTGAAGCTGATACTGAAAATGATGATCATTGGAGATCTAATGAACACAGCCATAGAGAAGAACAGGAACAAGAGGATGGATGGGACTAATAAGTCCTGATGTGGTCTTATGGCTTCAAAAATTTTGATCATAGTATTTTTTATTTCAATGTAAATATTGTATCTAGACTAGTATATATGTTATACTATCTATACCGATGTAATATTTTATACATATACTATCTATACCGATGTATGTTGTGACAGTCAGACTCTTTTGTAACTAGTTGACTCTATATTTTCAATAGAAAAAAGTTACGAAGCAAGATATGATAACATGATATGGAGATCACTAGTCTGGGAAGAGCCAAATACTAAAGTACTAAGCGAATAGAATACTTAAGATAGGAAAGTTCTCAATCACTATACTTAGCTAGAGATAAAAAAGGGATAAATGATCTTAACCAAACTTAGGATTTTTTACCTTTGGGATTAGGATTAATTGATTTGGTTAATGATTGAATGATTGATTGGATAGATTGGATGATCAATATTGATTAGTTGGATTTGATTGATTGATGAGGTTTTATTAATTGAGATTGATGCATTAATGCTCCTAGGTCCAACATGAAGGTTGAATACTAGTTTAATAGATGATTTGTGGATGGCTCAAGGATAAAATATGGAAGATTTGAAAACATTTTTGGATGAACATGAAAGTGAGTATGTGATTGTGACTATGATGATGAGGGAAATTGATGTGATTAAGGTTGGTATAGAGGTATATGGATATGTTAGGGTTGGAAAGATGATGAAATTTGTTGCTATGCAATGTTCTATTATATTTGGAAGGATGATTAAAAGGTCAAAAATGTCACTAGAAGGGAAAACAAGATCTTATGACACTTCGATTTTCTACAAATTAAGAGGGATGCTTTTGGTTTTGATAGAGGATAGACATGGTTTGTCAAGCGTAGATGCCCAAAAGTGTAGGCACCAAACAATAGACACAAACATCAAATAATAGCTATTTGGTATCTGGCAGGTGAACTTTATAGTCTCAAAGAGTGCATGTGTCACTTGTCAGGCAAAAATACTAAAAAATGGTGTTGTCAAATTAAAAGTATAGGTGCCAAAGGATAGTTCTAACATATTTTTTAGGTTTGACTATTTTGACTAGTTTGTGGGATCAACTTGTGGCAAGAAAATAGTTCAAAAAAATTTAAAAAATTGTGAGTGTTTAGGCCCTTAGTAGAACCTTAAAACCAATTGACATGGGTCTAACACAATCACCAAGAAAATGCCTATCTAAATAAGGTCAAATTGGATTACCATGGAAACATGAATCAAGCCTGGAACTTGGTATTTCTTCGATCCTCATGTGACATAACTCTACATTTAAAAGAATATGTTATATACTTGAATATTTGTGAGAGAAGGATAGGTAGGGGACCTCAAGGCTGAAGGCATGACCCAAGCATCCTCTTTTTGGAGAGCTATAAATAGCTTATGCAAAGCCATAAATTTCTATCTCAACTCAAGGAAATACATATGGTTAGTATCTTCAAGAGACATTTGAAGAATGGAGAAATGCTGAGAGAGGGAGGGGGTGAATCAGTATTTCTAAAAGTTTAAATTCTGGTAAACAAATAGAAATACACACACACAAAGGAAAAGAGACACACATAAGTTTTATCATGTGGTAAACCCAAGGTGAGTTAAAAAACCATAGCTTTACTATTCAAATAGGTCTACAACCCTTTCTGCAAGAGCTACAACTCTTCAACCAATTTTACAATGAAAGTTTCAACCTGACTTCCAAAAAGGCTACAACCTTTTTTGATAAAATGAATTGGGATAAAACAAGACCAAAAGAAACTCTGAGTATTTACTAAAAATATAAAGACATCTGAATTAGGATTGCGATTGGATTGAATTCTTGTGATATGGTCCTTCCTGAAGATCTTTCTTCAACTGCAATCAATGGATCCATCTAAGATATGAATAAATTTCAAGTGTGTCCCAAAACTTTGCATCTCTATAATAGAATCCACCAAGATGTATTTTTATTTTAACATTTAGTTTCCATTAGAAACTTTGATATAGCTATCTCCTATTTTTATTCTTGAACACAGCCTTTCTTATCTAATCTCCCCATGGTGTATTTTCTTGGCAGGGCATTCACGTCTTCCACACCTAAAACAGTGGACTGTGTATTAAAACTGTAAGCACTCCTTTATGCACTTTATAAAGTCCTTGAAGTTTCACACCCAGCTCTAGACTTGCACCCACACCATGCTCTAGACTTGTAGACTATGTGTTTGACATATGTTTGTTGTTTTAGGTGAAGAAACACTGGATCTGCAGAGGGGACATTTTAACGATGACTGTCCCCAATTTTTGCTTCCAAACACTTCAACCTTTTATCTGATATTCAACAGCAAGCACACATTTCGACTTCCAGAAAATATATGTATTTAGACTCACCAGACTTTTCACCTGTATCTTCTCTCACGCTATTTTCATTCTTTTTTCTTTTTTTGTTGCTATATCTATCTCATTGTGTTTTTCTCACCAAGACACCTCCTACTTCATGAATGCTTCTTAATGTATTGATTCATGTGTTCCCAGCCAGCTCTTTTTTGTTTTGATGTCATTTTTTAATACTATCGGCAGTGTCACTCAGTTAGGTAATCCTCTTCACACACAAAAAACAAAAACATGTGTCTCCATGTTGTAACATTTTTACTCCTCATACATTTTTTTAAAAAAAATGTTTATTGCATAACCTTTTATGTGAGCCCCCACAATCATACTTCTTTTACAACACATCGTATATTCTTTTTGGTTTCGATTTGATTGTTCTATTTTCGCCAAGCATTCAAAACTCCATTTTAAGTTATGTTAACTCTCCACCAAACAGCGTCAGGTAACATCTTATATTATTTTCATGAAAAACATTCGTTGCATACATTTTAATTTTGATGCTCACTCATGTGCAAAGCACACCTGGATTTTCAGGAATAAAACACATATGGTCTAGTCATATAGACTGCAGACGTGAAGCCCAGCATGAGTAACTTTTATTAACATTAGTCACTCACAGATGTACTGGTGGCAATAGTGACATCCAAAAACCTGACAGCTCGAAAAAATGCTCCAAACAATTGTCAAATATTCTTTGTAGGAGTTGCAATACGATATCAGAGAAACTAGTGTGAAGGACAGACTTAAATCTAAAACATTCTCTTACAAACTTGTATCTGAAACATATGGCAGGAGGAGAGAGCTATAAGGTAGGCCATCCACGAAAAGGACAAAGGCCATGAGGATAGGGCATGTGTTCCTTCATAAGCTCCTTAGTGGCATCAATGACATAAATGCAACAATCTCCCCTTTTTTTCATTGATGGCAACTCCAACAAATCGCAAATCTTAAACAACTCCCCCTGAAGGCCTAAACCAAACTAAATCAACTGTACCAAATCTAAAGCGATCTCCCCCTAAAGGTCTACTCCCCCTTTGTCATCAATGACTACAAAGCTGAAAATAAATCTTTCACTAAGGTGAAACAACACTGAGCTTGCTTCGAAGATACTCAAAATGATCTCGGGGTAGAGGTTTAGTGAACACATCAGCAACTTGTTCCTTGGAACAAATATAGTTCAGCTTTACTGTATTATTAGCAACTTGCTCCTTCAGATAGTGATATTTGATTGGAATATGCTTAGTGTGAGGATGCATCACCAGATTTCTTGAGATGTCAATGGCGCTTGTGTTGTCACAAAAAATACAAATAGGATCAGTAAACTCAAGCTTATAGTCACATAAAGTATTCTTCATCTAAATTATTTGAGTGCAACATGAAACTGTTGCAACATATTCAGCTTCAGTAGTAGATAAAGAAGTACAAGACTATTTCTTGCTTAGCCATGAGACCAAAGATCCACCTAAAAAGAAAGCACATCCATTGGTACTTTTCTTATCATCCACGGAGCCACCCCAATTTGCATTTGTATAGGTTGTAAGAGAGAAATCAAAACTCTTTGGAAACCAAAGACCAAGATCAACAGTGCCTTTCAAATACTTAAAAATTCTCTTAACAACTTGAACATGTGTTTGCTTTGGAGATGCTTGAAATATAGCAACATAGCCAATAGCCTGCATAATGTCCAGTCTAGTGGCTATAACAAATAGCAGACTCCCTACCACAGATCTATAAAAAGTATGATCAATAAAAGGAGACACAACATTACTTAGCTTACATCTGGTTTCCATAGGAGTGCTAACCGGATAGAAATCTTCCATTTTGAATCTCTTAAGTAACTCTCTAACATACTTAGCTTGGGAAATGAAAACTCCTTTAGAAGATTGATTAATTTGTAGCCCAAGAAAGTAATTAACTCACCCATCATAGACATTTTGAACTCATCTTTCATGCAAGAAGCAAATGTCTTAGACATTTTGACATTGTCACTACCAAAAATCAAATCATCAACATAAACCACAACAATGAGAATGTTGTTACCTTCCTCTTTGACATACAAGTTGTTGTCTACATATCCCTTTTTGAAACTCTACTACTGCAAGTAATTATCCATCCTATCAAACCAAGCTCTAAGAGCTTGTTTGATTCCATAGAGAGCCTTTTTCATCTTGCACACATAATCCACATTGTTAGAAATAAGGCCTTCTAGTTGTTCAACATATATTTCTTCAGCCAAATCCTCATTTAAGAAGGCAAATTTAACATCCATTTGGAAAACTTTAAAACCTTTAAAGGAAGCAAATGCAAGAAAAATTCTGATTGCTTCTAAGCTTGTAACCGATGCAAAGGTCTCACTAAAATCCACACCTTCAATTTGAGAATAACCTTTGCAAACTAAAAAAGCCTTTTTTCGGATTATCTTACCATCTTCATTTACCTTGTTCCAGAATACCCATTTTGTACCTATCACATTCTTGTTGATGGGTCTTGGCACAAGCTCCCAAGTATTGCTCTTTTTAATTTAGTCTAACTCCTCTTTCATAGCAGCCACCCAATGTTCATCTATCACTGCCTCTTCAAAACACTTAGGCTCAATCATGGAAATAAGTGAGAAGTCATCATCCTCAAAATAGTTAACATTTTTCTTAGCATTCCTAGTCTTTCTTTCAGCTATAACTTGATCGATGGGATGATTCTTTTATACAAACTTTGAAGGAGTTTTGAAGTTAGAAGCATTATGATCATCTTGAGAATCATACCTAGAATTATCATGTAAATTTTCAGCATCATTAGAAGTAGAAACTGTTTCTTCATGAGCAGATTTTACTTTAACTTTGTCATTCTCACCACTTTTGCTAGCTGTTACAACTTGAATATGAGGAGGAGAAGGTACAATAGTTCTGGTTTGAGTTTTTCCTTCTTCAGGGATATCATCATTCTCACCAAATTCAGTAGTAACCTTATGAATCTTAACATTAGCACTCTCTACTAATTTATACAGTCTTTTATTGTAGCATTTGAATGCTTTACTTTTAGAGGAATAGCTAAGAAAAATTTCTTCATCAAATCTAGATTCAAACTTACCTAAATTATCTTCATCTCTTCTAATATAGCTTGGACTCCCAAAAAATTTAAAGTACTTAACAGTAGCTGGTTTACCTTTCCAAAGTTCATATGGAGTCTTGTTGAACTTGGATCTCAACAACGTTCTATTTTGAATATAGACTGTTGTGTGGACAGCCTCTCTCCAAAAAACATCTTTAACATTTCTTTCATTCATCAAACAATGTGCCATTTCTTGAATAGTTCTATTTTTTCTTTCCACAACACCATTTTGTTGTGGTGTTCTTGGGGCTGAAACCTGTTTCTTGATTCCATGTTGCTCACAAAACTTAACAAAATCATTTGAAGTAAATTCTCCCCCATTATTAGAATGCAAGCATTTAATTTTCACATCCATTTCATTTTCAACCAGACTTTTAAAAATCTTAAACTTCTCTAAAGCCTCTGATTTTTGTTTTAGAAAACTAACCCAAGTCATACGAGAGAAGTCATCAATAAGAAGCATAAAGTATTTCTCACCTTGAAGACTTGTCCTAGTTGGTCCACAAAGATCTATATGGACAAGCTCAAATGGCCTACTGCTGAAATGATCTTTTGGTTTGAAGGAAGCTCTAGTTTGTTTTCCCTCTTGACAATTTTTGCAAACAACATCAGTTGTTTTCTCTATTAATGGCATATCTCTAACAGCCTCCTTTTTACTGATCTTGATAAGATTATCAAAATTTGCATGCCCAAAATGCTTGTGCCAAAGCCAAGCATCCTCTACCTTGCTAAAACAACAGGTCTCATCATTAGAATCATCAAGAAAGTAGATATTATTCGCTTCTCTATTTGCTTTAGCTATGACATCAATTCCCTTTTTAACAGTGCAAGAATTTGAGTTAAAACTGAGATCATATCCTTGATCACATAGCTAGCTTACACTTAACAGATTGTGTTTCAACCCTTCTACATAAAGAACATTCTCAACAATGGTTTCATCATTATTAATTAAGATTGTACCTATACTAGAAACCTTTGCAGAAGAGCTACCACCAAATCTAACCTTGCCACCTTTCATTTTCTTGAGAGAATGAAACTTACTTAAGTCACCTGTCATATGTCGGGAGCAACCACTATCAACATACCATATATCCTTCTCACTGCTGGCTAGAAGAGCTATTTGACCAACAAGAGCTTTAAGAAGAGTCTCTTGAACTTTCTTTCTCCAAACCTTGGCCACTTTAGTCCTTCTTTTAGGTTCAACATTGTAGAACAAATCTGCACTATAGTTGTTGCAAAATCTTGAAGTATGGCCAAACTTGTTACAGTTGTAGCAAATCAAGTTGTACTTCCTAAAAACATTTTTTTCATGCTGAAAATAATTCTTGAAGGGAACAACTCTACAATCAGCATCTCTATATCCAAAGTAATTACATGCAAAATAGTAGCCATAGAAAAAAAGTTTATTTACCTTGTTAGGAGTAGGCTGACTACTTTCTGGTGGTGAGGAGTTTGATCAGGTTGCATGCCAACTCCTCTCTTATCTTTGGTAGATCTTTGAGAACCAAGAACGTCATCTAATGTGACTTTACCACTATTGAAAGATAGTTCTTCACTAGAAAGCATAAAATTTTTACCAATGTTTCTAAGAGAAACAATTTCAACTTCCAGCTTGGCAATGTTTTCTTCTTTTATCTGAATCTGATTTTTCAAATCCTCACGAATATTTTTGGCCTCCTCATTTAGAATTTTAAAATCAATAAGGTGAGTTTCAAACTCTTTAAGAGATGTAGCAATTTTCAACTTTTCAGCACTCTCAACTTGTAGAAGATCTGCAAGACTTAGATTCTTCTTTTTCAATTTTTTAATCTCGGCTAGAGCTGAAATCAATTCAAGTTCAAGGTCCACTTCATCATCTTCATTATCTTCATTCTCTTCATTCTCTTCAAAACTCACATTATCAATAGCCATTAACATGACTTCATTAATTCAAGAATCACTTTCACTGCTTGAGGAATCATCACTGTCATTTTTTGAAACAACACCTTCTTGCCCTTTTCAGATTTCCAATTCTTCTTGGAAAACCTCCTAGATTTCTAGTATTTGAATTCTTTTTCATCATTTTTGTCCTCTTCTTTATCAAATGGACACTTAGAGGCAAAGTGACCAAGCTTTCCATAGTTGAAGCATTTCAAACTAGATTTGCCTTTACTTTTGTTAAAGCCTTTTTTCAGCCTTCTAATGAGGTAAGCTATTTCCTCATTGGAGTCCTCATCCGAGCCATCACTGAGATTACTTTCCTTGTCCTTGCTCCTTTTAGAATCCTTGAATGCAGATTCAGTTTTGGAAGACCCTTCAACTATAGTCCTCATCTCATAGGCAGTCAAGATACCATGCAATTTATTAACAGTTAGGGTGTCCAAATCTGGTATTTCTTTAACAGCAGAGACTTTAGCATCAAGCCTTATAGGAAAAGAATGAAGAATTTTCTAAACCACAGTTTTCTCTTTAACATTTTCTCCTAGACCTTTTAGAACATTGACAACCTCATCAACATGAAGAAAGTAGGCAACAATGTTTTCACTCTCCTTCATACGAAGACCTTCAAAGGTAGCCTGGTGGGTTTGAACTTTAGCCTTCCTAACTTTGTCATCACCATGATATGCATTATGCAATTTATCCCAAACATCTTTTGTGGTAGCACAGTGCATGACCTTTACAAATTTAGCCTCAGTTAGGCCACACAAAATGGTGTTCATGGCCTTTGAATTATTCTCAAATTCTCTTTTACCATCAACATCTGTAGGAGGGGTAGAAGGAATAGTGTAACCATTTACAAGACTGAGATAGACATCATAGTCAAGAGACATGATGTAAGTCTTCATGCGAACACTCCAAAAATCATAGTTGTTTCCATCAAATAGAGGTGCATGATTCATGGAAAGAAATTCTAAGGCACTCATGATGGGCACAAAGATCAAACTCTCAAGATTTTAAGCATGAAAAGGGAGTGACCTGCTCTAATACCAATTGAAGAACGGAGAAATGTTGAGAGGGGGAGGGGGTGAATCAGTGTTTCTAAAAGTTTAAATTTTGGCAAACAAATAGAAACACACACACGCAAAGGAAAAGAAACACACCAAAGTTTTATCATGTGGAAAACCCAAGGTGGGTTAAAAAACCATGACTTTATTATTCAAATAGGGCTACAACCCTTTCTTCAAGAGCTACAACTCTTCAACCAATTTTACAATGCAGGCTTCAACCTGACTTCCAAAAAGGCTACAACCTTTTTTCGATAAAATGAATTGGGATGAAACAAGACCAAAAGAAACTTTGAGTCTTTACTGAAAATATAAAGACATCTGAACCAGAATTGTGATTGGATTGAATTATTGTGATATGGTCTTGCCTGAAGATCTTTCTTCAACTGCAATCAATGGAGCCATCTAAGATATGAATAAATTCCAAGTGTGTCCCAAAACTTCGCATCTCTGTAATAGAATCCACCAAGCTGTATTTTTATTTTAACATTTAGTTTCCATTAGAAACTTTGATATAGCTATCTCCTATTTTTATTCCTGAACACGGTCTTTCTTATCTAATCTCCCCATTGTGTATTTTCCTAGCAGTGCATTCACGTCTTCCACACCTGAAAGAGTGGACTATGTATTGCAACCGTAAGCACTCCTTTCTGCACTTTCTAAAGTCCTTGAAGTTTCACGCCCAGCTCTAGACTTGCACCCATACCATGCTCCAGATTCGCAGACTATGTGTTTGACATATGTCTGTCGTTTTAGGTGAAGAAACACTGAATCTGCAGAGATGACATTTTAAAGATGATTGTCCCCAATTTTTGCTTCCAAACACTTCAACCAAATATGATATTCAGCAGTAAGCACACATTTTGACTTCTAGAAAATATATGTATTTAGACTCACCAGACTTTTCACCTGTATCTTCACGTAAAACTTCTCACGCTATTTTCATTCTTTTTGTTTTTTTTTCTATATCTATCTCACTATGTTTTTCTCACCGAGACACCTCCTACTTCATGAACGCTTCTTAATTTCTTGATTCACGCATTCCTAGCCAGCTCTTTTTTGTTTTGATGCCATTTTTTAAATACTACCGACAGTGTCGCTCAGTTAGATAATCCGCTTCACACACATAAAACAAAAACCTATGTCTCTATGTTGTAACATTTTTACTCATACATTTTTTTTTAAAAAATGTTTATTGCAGAACCTTTTATGTGAGCCCCCACAATCATACTTCTTTTACAACACATCGTATATTATTTTTGGTTTCAATTTGATTGTTCTATTTCTACCAAGCAATCAAAACTCCATTTTAAGTTACGTTAACTCTCCTCCAAACAGCATCAGGTAACATTTTATATTATTTTCATGAAAAACATTCACTGCATACATTTTAATTTTGATGCTCACTCATGCGCAAAGCACACCTGAATTTTCAAGAATGAAACACATATGGTCCAGTCATGTAGACTGCAGACATAAATCCCAGCATGAGTAACTGTTATTAACGTTAGTCACTCACAGATGCACTGGTGGCAGTAGTGACATCCAAAAACCTGATAGCTAGAAAAAATGCTCCAAACAGTTGTCAGATATTCTTTGTAGGAGTTGCAATAAGATATCAGAGAAACTAGTGTGAAGGAAAGACTTAAATCTGAAACATTCTCTGACAAACTTGTATCTGAAACATATGGTAGGAGAAGAGAGCTACAAGGCAAGCCATCCACGAAAAGGACAAAGGCCATGAGGACAGGACATGTGTTCCTTCATAAGCTCTTTAGTGGCATCAATGACATAAACGCAACAACATTGTGATCCCTTTACACTAAAACCATCACACCAATGCTAAAAAGGGTGGCTACTAATCCTAGGTTTTTAGTCATAATTCAGGGTCTCAATGCCTATACATTTGGTAGAAAGCCACTTAAGGCTTTAATCAACCCTACTAGGAGCTCCATGAACCTCACATAAATGTGGGTACCTCCCTATTTGGATTGACACTTTTGGCATCTCATTTGTTGAGGAGCTAAGGCTTTCACCTATCCACCTTTTATATAGAGGCCCAAATGAAAAAATCATTTGAGGACAAATTAAGGGGGAATGAAATCCTTGAAGAAGTCTCTCCTAGAAAAGACAACACGAGTTCTCTCACACCCAAGTTTAGATGAGTATACAAGGAGAGAGGATACTTTTGTGCTACCTAAACTAAACAAAAAAAGATAATTTTGTAAGGAATGTACCTCTTGCAAAATCTTTCAAACACACCAAAAAAAGGCTAGTTATCCCACTAACTAATTTACTACAACTAATTTACCAAAAACTAAATAAATTGTAATCTAAACAAATAAACCTACAAAACCACATATTAGTAGTCTTAAATTTTTGTCTTGAATAATTGGAACAAGCTGCACATATAGGTTATTGTTAGCAAAATTTGCAAAATTTTGAACATAGGCAAAGACACCAATGTGCAAGTGTAGATGGTGAATAATGCAAACGTTGGTTCAAAGTCAGAGATGTCAATCTACAGAAAACAAAAAATAACTATTCTAAAAGCATAGAAACATAATTAAAATCTATACTATGTTTTTTATACTTTTTTTATTTAGCTTTTTTTACATTTCTAGTAAAAGATAGAAACAAAAATGACAAAAAATTAGTAAAAATACAATAGATTGTTTATGCCTAATGAAGGCACCACTCTACATAAGTAGGTGGCTAAAATCATAGACGTGAGTCTTGAGGTGGATCTTTAAGGGCATGTCAAAATATGAGGGATTAAAGGAAACATACAAATAATGTACTCAACATAAAACAAATGCAAAATACCAAAGTTAAACCATCAAACCTCCATTGATGAGCGGAAGCAAGAAGCACCCAATCCTTGATTGATTTTCTCTTTGATGTGGAATGCTCTTAATTGGTCAACACAACATGGATGAATATGGATAGTAAGATTTTGGCATAAGGATGGTATGACTCCAAAGAGTTCAAAATGATTGTGACATAGTGAGTTTATGATAAAAGTGGATGATTTTCAAAGGCACAAGCCTCTAATGTATAGAGTTAGAAGGAGGGAAATATATGGTTGAGATTGAAATTTCATGAAGGGATGATATTGAAGGAGAGGAGATGAGTTGTCTTGGATTCATAGCCTTTTGATGTGTGAAAGGCATTAGGAAAACCACTTGGAATGGTGGAGAGGGAAATGTGTGCTCACACGTACGTGAGTAATCTTGGTTGGAGATGAAGGTGACAAGTGGATTTTTTTTTATAAAAGTGGAAGATGTGTAAGTAGATATGGGTAACAACAAGAGAAAAGAGAAAGTAGTAGGGTGGCTATAATAAATGAAGTGTTATCTCCCACAATTCTAAGGGAGGAAGCTAAGAAAGTGACTTGTACATGTCACTTTTAGGGGAGATGAATTTTAAATTTAGGATAAATTAGTCAAATGTGCGGGCATAATTTTTAATTATAAGTAAAGGCTAATGAGGTTAGGAATCATATGATTGGTTAATTAATCAAGGATTAATTAACTACTGAGATTTTAGAAGAAATATGATGTTAAGTCCAAGGTTAGGTTTAGTTAATCCAGATTAATTAAACCTTAGGATGAATAGCTAAAACATGTTTAATTATTTAAAATTAATTAAACATTAGAATAAAATCAAAATCTAATTAATTATATTAAGGGATGAAAATAATTAGTTTAATTTAATTTAATTAATTATAAGGTATATAAGAATAATTAGTGACACAAATTAATGAATCCGCAAAATCGAATTTACCCTGTCTAGAATATGTTATGAAAGAGAATGTAGTGTGTGGTCTCCTACCTCTTACTCAAGTCTAATTTTGGCCAAAAGAATATAAATATGATGTAATATGTCCAAATAGTGATTAGAATGGTCCCCAAATTCAATACACTTCATCTCCAGCTATATTGACATGAATTGCTAGGTCAATGACACCTAGGGCACCCTTAACTCTCCAATTTGGGCCATATTCAAACGTGTCGATGTCGAGTTCCCACCATTTTCTCCTTGATCTCGTTGTCGTAATTTGACTACTAAACGTTAGATTAATTTGTAAAAATACGTTCAAAACCCCATACGAGAGAATTTCTCAATTTATTATCACATGTCATATCAAAAAATATCATTGTAAGCATTCAAGTTTGAGAATTCAAGGCTAAATTTAATCCCATCACATTATTTATATCTAAACAATGTGGCAAGTTACAATAACCTTTATACAAGCAAGTATTTATGATTGATCTCTATTATGTCAAGTCAATTTATTTCATCAATACTCATGATCAAATTCAAATAATATTTCATCAAGGCATGAGATTCAAGTATTCAATTTCAAATCTATTCTCTCATACATTTCAACACACCAAAATTCTTTCAATTCAAGTAAATTTAAATTCAATTTTATGATTAATTCAAAAATCAGGGTTTGACCTAGGCAAACTCCCAACAACCCAATATTATCCTTGTGTAGGTGGTAGGTTTAGAAGATATGGATTTAGAATTAGAAATAGCAAATGGAGACCTACAAATTAAACTTTTTTAGATCCAAATAAGCAAGGTTGATGTTTCTATGAGCAACACAATCTTAGTCATTTCTATAAAAAATTAGAGGAAGATTTTGAATTGCATATTGATTCTAGAAGTACCAGTTTCATTTCCATCTGGCATTCTTGGGTCGACATCATCTGAAGTGATTTAAACCTCTTGATTTCAACCTAGATTTAAAACATAGGTGCCTTTCTATATATTCTTTCTAGATATGTAAACCTAAGCTACATATCAGTTATCTAATTTGATTGCATACCAAAAACCCTCAATTCCTAATCTTTAGCCTTGGATCTAACATCCTACTCACACCTTTGCATTATCATTTTCAAATTAAACAATAAGTTTTGAATTCACTTTGTGTCTAATCCCTTGAGCCAAGCAGACTTGCTCTCCTTAATGCATTAAATAGAAATTGATCCAGTTCCTAGTTTGCATGTATAAACTAGTGAACCCATTTTCCACCATTACATTTTGGTGAACCCAACACATCTTACATTTTCCACACTTATAATTTATAGATCTAATCTTTCATGATGAAATTCACTAAATATGATTGGTTTTCTATTTCACATGTGATAATATTATTTTTTAGCTACATGTAGCAAAATCATGTATTAGATAATATCTTCTTACTTTTCATGCTACTTACATTCATTTGTAGTGGTATTTTGCATCCCAAGGCTTTAAAAAAATAAAAATTTGCAAATAATATGATAAATCTTGTATCCATGTTTAATGTTGTTATATGATAGCATTTTTAAATAATTCAATGGATGTGTAGATCTCATAAAATATTTTATAAACGACAATCCTAGATGATATTGAAATGAATCATACTTGTACCTCCCCTGGTCTATCTTTTTTTAGTGAGGAAAGAATCAATACTGCTATTAATGATCTCTCCAATGAAGATGGAACATTAAATATTAGTAAGGGATTCTCTCCTAAAAAAGGTACTTTAGTGCAAGAGGTTCAAGCTAAACATGTTAATCCTAGTACATCTATCACCCTAGATTATTCTTATTCTCGTAAATCTTATCTGAACCATCAATATATTCTAAGACAACATGATGTTAGGTATTTTATTCGTGATCTATCTCATAACATAACATTAAGAAAAGATGAAGATTTAGATGAGCCTAGTTCATCACAACCTAGCAAGTCAGATGTGAATAATGATGATAGGATTGAGAATCTTCATATAAAGATCAATCCTCCTCCTTCTATTCATCCCTACTCAATAAATTTCAATAAGTTCCTTCTCAATTTACTAGAGAAGGCTTAGGATTTACAAGTCAAGAAAATATTTTTGACAATCTTCTTTAAGTAGATTGATGACTTTTTTGGCTAAAGAAAAAATAAAATATAGACCAGAAATAACTGATTCTACTTCTACCTTATATCATCAAGACCAAAACTAAATAAAAAATGATGCATATGAATAATGAGGATAGGATTAAGAATTACCTTACAAAGATTAATCCTCCTCAATATATTCATCCCTACAAAATAAGTTTCAATAAGGTTCATGATTAAAAATTTTCACCTTCAAAACTAAAGACATACTATAAAGTAGGTTATGAGATGATCCCTAAGGAAGACTATTATGGACAAGGTCTAGAAAAGATGAAATAAGAAATAAATGTCCCTATATATCATCTCCCTTCCTTACAAATTCTTTTACCACAAGAAGTAGAGCCTACACGTCTCGTTAATCGTTTGAAATTTTAAAAAAGAATCTTCTGGAGACTTAAATATACTAAAAAAATTAAATTCCTTTTCACCACTTTCCAAGGATTCCTAAATTAAATAATAGTGGAGTCCATTGTCTTTTTCATTGTATTCATTCTCATTCTCTTGCTGACTATATTGAATTCAAACCATTTGTTCAAAATGTACATGATAAAACCCTTATTAATATTACAACTCGTCTCATACTTTTTTTCTTGATACCAAAGAAGTGGCTTAGCGCTCCCTTCACCTATTCTGTTTCTCTACACCAAGGAAATTCCAAAAATGGACTTGGATATGAGCTAGGAGACTACACTCTAAGGAAAGGACCCAAAATGTGGTACAAAATGTATAAGATTGCAATCTATAATAGTACTTTTAGCCACCACTTTAATGGTGTTTTTTTTTTGGGTGTGCTCATTTAACCATGGGCAGTCTTGCCTTCCCAGCCATAGACAATATATGATTGTCTCCCCCAAACACTCTTATATATATCTGCATTTTTATTCAAATGTTATATATATTTAATGAATGAGATATAATATCATCATTATACAATATAATTATAATATATTATCACATATTAATATAATTATATTATCACATAATAATATAATTGTTAGAGTAAAGTATTAATTATATTAATTAACTTTACTCCCTTCTTAAGATGTCAACACTTTTATTTTTAGTTGTTTATATTTAAACACACATGCACTAGTTGATTTAAACTTATACACTAGTTGTTTTAAATATAAATTTGCATGCATTAGTCTTGTAATAATTAAACTAATTATTACATGCACTTCTGCTTTTTAGGTTTGCCTTTCAAGGCTTTCGATCTCCTTTATAAGGATGATCCATTGTACATTTAATTCATTCATTATTTGAGGATATTTTCTTCTTCATATTTTTGAGTCAAATTCTTGCCCTCTTCTTGTATCTACTTCCTTGTAACAGGTTTTTGTATGCAGGTGATCTTTGAGTTTTATAGATTTGTATTGCTCAAATCCTACATGGTATCAAAGCCTAATCTGCTATAGCTTGTTCGCATTTGAAGGATTCAAATTATGGTTTTTTTAGTTTTTTTTTATTGAAATTAGGGGGTTCCTAAATTTTGGTGCACTTTGAGCTCAAACGGACCTCACCGTTGAGCTCGCAACACCCAAAAACCCCTATTTTGATATAAGGCACGTCCAATTTGTACAACTTTGCATTTTGGGGCATTTTTTCGGTACCAGACAGCTTGACACACTTTTCAAGGCAGCATTTGTATGGATTGGCACATTTCCTGATGCAAAATTATCTAATTTTTCACGTAAATAAATGAAAAATTTTTGTTGCCCGACACGCAAACTAAGACCAAACATTTTGGCATGCAAATCGAGGCAAAAATCTGAATGGCCTGACATAGATCCCGAGGCGCGCATGTGAATTTGCAAAAAAAAATATTATTTTTTTTAAATTGCTAGCGACGGCCATTTGGCTGTCAAATTTAAGCCAGCGAATGCAGTTTTAGCCCCTAGTCATATGGCGACCAGGGGTCGAGAATTTTAGCCCCAAGGGGCTTGTATGTTGTGATGGCCATTTGGCCCTCAATTTTAAGCCAGTGAAGTGCTAACGTCAACACATTTAGACACCATTTGGGCCCTCCAGCGCAGCAGTTGGTATTTTGCTCATATCTTGAGCATACAATGTCAAAATTAGGATCGTCGAAAAGCTGGTTTCGAGCTCTATCCAGATCTGGAGGTTTGAATTTCTAATTTTGTTTTTTTTTATGGTGGTTTTTACTGTCAAAGCCATATGTTCAGTTTTGCAATCCAGAAGCTCTATCTTGCGCATCTGAACTCCATTTTGGGAAAGCAAGATATTGTTGGAAAGCTTATTTTGAGAGCTTTCTAGTTCTATGAGTCATTTTTCCAAATTCTGCTCCAAGTATATTTTATTCAGCTTTTTGCATTTTTGCACTTTGGTGGATATCTTGGATGTTACAGGTCCTGGGATCTCTTCCCTTTAGGGGATGGCTCTTCTTAGGTTGTTCTTTTGTTTCAACAGCCTTCGCTCTTATTTGAGCAATGTATACTTCACTTTTGTAGCATTCTTTTATGCACACGCACTGAGATAAAGTGTCATTTTATTACATGTATGGGATCTTGCACATGTTTATGCTTTATGTACTCGCACTCCATTATAAAGTGTCAGGGGGTTTGATGTTTGCCTTTGTTTTCCATCTTCTTTTGTCATGTGAGCGTTCCTCCAATGACATTAGCCTCAGGAATCTTTATTTGTGTTTGTACTCTCTCTGCACATTTGATGTTTTAGATTCATCTTCATCATGCAATTCATATTGGATGATCTTTTCAGTGTACCTGTCATTACTCCCTTGTCAGCAGTATGGGGGGTTTCTACTATTGGTTCTACTACTTCCTTGGTTTGATAGTGTGAGCTATGTATTCAGTATTTGATCCTATGTACTAGGCGGTTGCAGTGGCTGGGTACCTATGCATTCCGGTGAGATGGATCATTTACCATATAGACACTCTTTTCTTTCCTATTTTTTGGATGCACTCTTCCATCTTTGATTGATCAGCTCTTCAGACTTTTGGTGTTTATGCCATCTGTATCTTCGAGTTCAGGTGTTTTGCCTTTGTTTGCCTCCTGATTCAAGTAGTGTTATTTGAGGGCACTCGTGCAAATTACAGTCTTCTCTACCTAGTCATATTTCTGTGGAGAATCTTCAGATCATTAGTTTCTTCTTGATAGAGTTTGCAATTTCATGCTTCAGTGATGTTCTACATGTTCATTTTTGTTCCTATTTTCTGGAACATCCCTAGTTTTGGAGGCTTCTTTAGTCCTTCAGACTAGTCTTTGTCTCTTTTTAGAGTAGATTTTTTCCCATGTGGTTTTCTCTATTTCTCCGCTTTATAGAGACTCTTTTGTACATGGGTACCTCATCAAGCCATGCTGTCGGGACCCATTTTTATGCTTTCAGCACTGTAGTTTCCTTTTCTTTCTTCTTGCATTGTTTGTAGCTACATTGTTGCTCATCTTAAGGGGGGGTGTTAGAGTAAAGTATTAATTATATTAATTAACTTTACTCCCTTCTTAAGATGTCAACACTTTTATTTTTAGTTGTTTATATTTAAACACACATGCACTAGTTGATTTAAACTTATGCACTAGTTATTTTAAATATAAACTTGCATGCATTAGTCTTGTAATAATTAAACTAATTATTACATTCACTTCTGCTTTTTAGGTTTTCCTTTCAAGGCTTTCGATCTCCTTTATAAGGATGATCCATTGTACATTCAATGCATTCATTATTTGAGGATATTTTCTTCTTCATATTTTTGAGTCAAATTATTGCCCTCTTCTTGTCTCTACTTCCTTGTAACAGGTTTTTGTATGCAGGTGATCTTCGGGTTTTATGGATTTGTATTGCTCAAATCCTACAATAATTATATTATCTCACAATAATAATATAATAATTATATTATCAGTCATAATAATTTTATCAATATAATTATTATATCATAATAATTATATTATCACAACCTTTATGTTATCTATGTCAGTACGAAGGAATCTGACCGTAGCTACAATAACATTAACACTCCCTCTTAGGTAGGGAGGAATCCTTCTTGATAAATTCTAGTTTGTCCTCCTGATGCTATCTTCAACACTCCCTCTTGGCTAGGGAGGATCTACTCAGATATCTAAGTTATAGAATAATGTCTACCATGGTTACTCCCAGAGGGTGGCTCCATCATGGTTTCTCTCATGAATGGAAATTCAAACAAACACAAGTGTTCATCATGGAATCACTCATGTGATATCATCATCTCATGATGATGGTCACCATAGCTACTCCCAAAGGGTGACTTGAAACACAAGTCTTTAGTCATAGAGTCACTCACATGACCTCCACCATGGCTACTCCTAGAAGGTGGGTCCATCATGGCTACTCCCATGAATTAAAACATAAATGAGCACCAAGTTCTCATCATGGAATCACTCAATGTGATGTCATCTCATCATGTCGTTCACCATAGCTACTCCTAGAGGGTGGATTAAAAAAGTGCTAAGTCATGGATTATCTCACATGAAATCCACCATGGATACTCCTAGAGGGTGGATCCACCATAGCTACTCCCAAAGGTTGGAATAATGGCTTTCACCTCAAACCTCTCTCTCACAAGGAAGAATGCATTATAAGGGCTAACACCTCAAATTACTCTATCTCAAAGAAAAAATCTACAAGGGCTATCACCTTAAATTTATCCATCTCAAAGAAAAATGCATTGCAAGGGTTGAAACCTCAAATTTCTCCGTCTCAGAGAAAAATGCATAACAAGGGCCGACACCTCAAATTTCCCCCTCTCAAAGAAAAATCCTACAAGGGTTCACCTAAAACTTCTCCCTCATAGAGAAGAATGCATTAAAGTACATCTCAAGAAATCATTGATGTTGAGACTCCCTCTCAAAAAGAGCTTCATTCTCCACAATTCCAATCTTATCTCGAATATGCAGAAAATTCTCTCTAGAAAGGGGCTTGGTAAGAATATCGACCATCTAATCATCAGTGCTAATGTACCTCAACTGAATAACATTCCTTTACATCATATCTCTAATATAATTGTAATTGATCTCCACATGATTTGACCTATCATGGAATATAAGTTTGGAGTCTACATCACTCTTGGTGAATTCCAAGATCACCAAGATCACTAGAGAAACCAACTTGACATGACCAAGATCCTCAGTTGTCAACTCAAGTAGATCCTCTAGTTGTTCCCTTTGTCACAAAAGCATACCCTTCTCACATGGTCTCAATCATGGAATATATCTTGCTCCAAGAGACTCTCATCATCTGACATGATCCACATACAACTAAAAGTGATGGATCTAAGACTAACTATTGTTATATGATTGATCCCTAGGCTAGACAGGAATATGACCATCCTGAGATTAGAACAAAATCCCTTGCATTTAATTGAGGAGGCGACTTCATTATTTCTTTAGAAACCTCCTTCATTGTAACACTTTTATTAGAAGCCTCAATTGAATCAAGTTGTATGTCATTCCAAAAATTTTGTGCAAAACCATACAATTGTTTGTTTGAACTATCTCAGGCCAATGTTCCCTGATTGTATCTTATATGAAGGAACTCATAATGTCTTCAAGACATCCACAGTATTAATGCAAACTACTTTTGATGCCAAAGTAAATTTGAGCATAGATGAAGAAGGTAAATGAGACCCCCTTCACATGTCCCACCAATGTTTCCAATTCTCAATGATATCTAACTGTAATGTCCCCATGAGACAATAAGTTTAATTTTCTCTGATTAATATTCCTTATCTTTGCAACTAAACTATATGATGCACAATATCACTTTACTATTCTTGATTTAGTCGATATGGAAGCAAAATAATTTGGTTCATATATATCCATATCTCCCTACTATGACCAACATCAATACAACAACATTACATAAAATTCAAATTCTTTCATATTTCTTCCCTATGATTATCACTTCTTAGAGTGACCTCAAATTTAATCTTGTCTCTTAGTGTTTCTAATACTGCATACTTAACAATACTAATGGCTTGTATGGTGATTGAGAAAACAAGTCTAAGAAATATCACTATCCAATGACTACAACTTCCTATCCGGGGAATAAATCCCATTGAATTCTTATTTAGCACCACCGAGATGGAAATGGATTTAATTATTTTCCAACATGTGCTCTATATGTTATATGACTATCTCCTAGAATTAGCAAGTTGTCCTCTACACTTTGACCTTAGAATACAATAATACTTGATATGGTTTTGTGTAATCGATGGTTGTCTTTACTTATCCTTACTGTAGTTGATATCTTATTAAGTATAAAATCAATAAATTCGCTAGAAAATATGATGACCTCTTGGTACACAGTGTTGGACCTACCCTCCATATGCCTATGACTATCTTCATAAAAAAAATTATGTAACATTATATCTATATGCAGTATATCATTGTGCCCAATTCACATTCACTGTGACTTAATATTATTTCATTGCACATATTTGAAATTATACATTGCAGAGCTTTGGTATTTCGGTATTCCACGTCCATATAAACTCAATCACGAGAAATGTATATTTACAACAAATCTCTATACTTAGAATATATTTTAATATGGTAATAATACATTATAAGCCCTCACCACTTGTAGACACTCAAAAATGGGCAAGTGCTTTAAATTAATAAAATGGCAAAATCTTAACAAAATGCACTAATTCTCATCAAAATGGATCAAATCAATTTTTAAATGGACATTTATAAATCAAAGTTGGACAAAATCAATAAAATCAAAGGAAAATCAAATGATGACATTAAATAATTAAATACAAGCTTAAAGGGGTGAAAAACACTATATAATTGATTTTAATCAATTAATTGTATAGTTGTTAAATCAAAAATCAAATTGAACCTATTCCCTACATGGCTAAATTAATTAATTGATGGAATTTGATTAATCCTAATATCTTTCAACAACATTTGAGTAACCAATGAAAATTGAGAACATAAAGCACATGGATCACTCAAAGGAATTGAATCTCAATCACACAAATTCAACTTTGAATCTAAACCACTCAATTTTGTCCTTTTGTCCAAAGCTTTGAGAACACCATTTAAATTGTCCCCCCATTTAAAAACATTGCAAAATTTTTTACTCAACCAAGGCTAAATCATGATTAAATAACTCTACCCCCTACCCTTGGGAATTTACTATAAATAAGGAGCATTTTGAGAGCAATAATGATCTTAGAAATTCATTTGCAAAGCATCACCATTATAGGCAATTTCATAGAAATTGAGAGCATTTGAGAGCATTTGAATTATCTTTGTATCAATTTGATCAATTTGAGAGCTAGATTAAGCATTTGCACTCTCATATTTCTCATTCTAGATTTTTCACTAGTGGAGAGTAGGCCGAGAGCTTCACTTACCAGATTTAGTTAGAGAACCATGAGATGTCATGGATGTTAAGTTCAATTCTTAGTTTAAATTTGCATTGTATTTGCTTTGAATTGTTAGTTAATGATCCTAATTTCATGAAGGTGTTTAACATACACACACAAATGGCGCCCACTATGGGGCTCTAAGCCTCATTTCTAACATTTTCATCAAGTTTTGTGTGTTTTTGTTGTCACTTTTTCATGAATTTT
Organism: Chamaecyparis obtusa; assembly: GCA_027943335.1. Lineage (NCBI taxonomy): Eukaryota > Viridiplantae > Streptophyta > Pinopsida > Cupressales > Cupressaceae > Chamaecyparis > Chamaecyparis obtusa. Next base: position 18,259 of record BSBK01002078.1, on the reverse strand, counting down.
TGCAGAAAATAGGAGAAATGACACGTATAAAGGATTAAATGACACCTGTGATCACTGTTTTGACACTTACCAGCAATTAACTGATGCCTGCAAGATAAATTTTCATGCTTGTGAGATAAAGTGTCACGTACAGGAGTGTAAAGCGACGCTTGAAACCTGAGAAGTACCGCGTATTCACTATCTTTTACTGCCTGTGACATGCTTTACGACGCAATTTACTACAAACTGTCACGCCTAGTATCTCTTAACTGACACCTAGTATTTGTTAATTGCCGCTTTAAATAGCTTATCATACGCAATTTTCATTACTTTTCACACCTAGTATTTGTTAATTGCCACTTTAAATAGCTTATCATACGCAATTTTCATTACTTTTCATGCCTAGTAATTAAAGTGTTACATCTGTTGAACTTTAAATGTCGCCTTAGTCACTGGAAAGTGACATTGGATATTTTTAAAGTTACGCCTGCTAACATTTTAATCATGCGTATTAGCTGACTAATGATGCCTAGTAATTTTTGCTTTAATTTGCTGTCAAATCTATAGATTCTATTTTCTTACTCTTTGTCTGTATTTTTACTGCAAATGAGCAAACACAGGAAAGTTCAAAAGCTAGAGAGCAGAGTCACACAACCAAGCAAAGAGGTAAGAATACAAGCTAAACATGAAAAGGAATTGCATAGTGCTTTAATTTTAGAGAGTTTAGGCTTAGAAGAGAAATTGTATACTCATTACATCAAGGTGTTAGAAGCTTACAAGCTTAAATTTCCTACCTTAAATTGAAATTTGTTTAAAATAAGTTGTTGAAGTTTTCATTGAAAAATCTTGTGAAAACACTTAATTGTACTTCAAATTGTTCCTTTATGGTTTCCCTCATTTTGTATGGCTTTGTTGACTAACTTGTTGGAGGAGGGAGCGGGAATGATCACCACTAGGTGAGTGAAAGTAAAAACAAGCAATCAAAAAACTCATAAAAGTGCCTAGCCTTTTGCTAGCTACAAAAAAAGAGTTATTTTTCAAATCACGCTTGCACTTGCTTAAATTGTGGCATTCATTGAATCTAGTTTAATTAAAATAAGGAATTAACACAAACACCTCAATTATAAGAATCTCGTTCTCAAGAGATTGAAAAAGAATAATTTTTGCTTGAGTGTTTGGAACAAAGAAAGACAATAAGGATATGCTCTTCACTTTTTAAGTGAACCAAATTCCCAAACTTGTAGGACTAAGTTCAATTTCTTGCTTTTCTATACATGCTAGTTAAAATAGAGCAATAGAGGGCCTGCCTCTTGAGATTTTTCTTACGAGGACGGTGAGAGGGAATGACCCAAGTGGGAGACAATCGCCTTAGCTACGGTACTATCCAACCCACTATAAAAAAGATACACTCTTCCTTAATAGGGGAGTGACTAGATTATGTGCAAGTTTCTTCACTTCCTTAGACGCTTGTGATCACTATTCTGACACTTACCAGTAATTAACTGACGCCTGTAAGATAAATTGTCATGCTTGTGAGATAAAGTGTCACGCATAGGAGTGTAAAGAGATGCCTAAAACTTGAGAAGTACTGCATATTCACTATCTTTTACTGCCTATGACAAGCTTTACGATGCAATTTATTGCAAACTGTCACGCCTAGTATCTCTTAACTGACGCCTAGTATTTGTTAATTGCCGCTTTAAATAGCTTATCATACGCAATTTGCATTACTTTTCACACCTAGTATTTGTTAATTGCCACTTTAAATAGCTTATCATACGCAATTTTCATTACTTTTTATGCCTAGTAATTAAAGTGTTACATCTGCTGAACTTTAAATGTCACCTTAGTCACTGGAAAGTGATGTTGGATATTTTTAAAGTTACACCTGCTAACATTTTAATCATGCGTATTAGCTGACTAATGACGCCTAGTAATTTTTGCTTTAATTTGTTGTCAAATCTATAGATTCTATTTTCTTACTCTCTGTCTGTATTTTTACTGCAGATGAGCAAATACAGGAAAGTTCAAAAGCCAGAGAACAGAGTCACACAACCAAGCAAAGAGGTAAGAATATAAGCTAAATGTGAAAAGGAACTGCATAGTGCTTTAATTTTAGAGAGTTTAGGCTTAGAAGAGAAATTGTATACTCATTACATCAAGGTGTTAGAGGCTTACAAGCTTAAATTTCCTACCTTAAATTGAAATTTGTTTACATTAAGTTGTTGAAGTTTTTATTGAAAAATCTTGTGAAAACACTTAATTGTACTTCAAATTGTTCCTTTATGGTTTCCCTCATTTTGTATGGCTTTGTTGACTAACTTGTTGGAGGAGGGAGCGGGAACGATCACCACTAGGTGAGTGAAAGTAAAAACAAGCAATCAAAAACCTCATAAAAGTGCCTAGCCTTTTGCTAGCTACAAAAAAAGAGGTATTTTTTGAATCAAGCTTGCACTTGCTTAAATTGTGGCATTCATTGAATCTTGTTTAATTAAAATAAGGAATTAACACAAACAACTCAATTATAAGAATCTCGTTGTCAAGAGATTGAAAAAGAACAATTGTTGCTTGAGTGTTTGGAACAAAGAAAGACAATAGGGATATGCTCTTCACTTTTTAAGTGAACCAAATTCCCAAACTTGTAGGACTAAATTCAATTTCTTGCTTTTCTATACATGCTAGTTAAAATAGAGCAATAGAGGGCCTGCCTCCCAAGATTTTTCTTACAAGGACAGTGAGAGGGAATGACCCAAGTGGGAGACAATCGCCTTAGCCGTGGTACTATCCAACCCACTATAAAAAAGATACACTCTTCTTTAATAGGGGAGTGACTAGATTGTGTGCAAGTTTCTTCACTTCCTCTAGTAGTCCTTTTGGATTGCGCCAAATCGTGCTTTTGTGCATGTGGGAAGCCCACAAGTGGGAAAAAGAGCTTGACATGATTTAGAACAGAATTATTCATTAAATCCTGATAAGTAGTAACTATCTTATAGAGCCAAACATGTTAAAAGCCAAATTTGACTATAGGTAGATTGTGTGGAAGACTTTCTTGTTCAATACTTGTGAAAAATGACCGAGAACATACACTTTTAGTGTGGTTTTAGGGACATGGTGTAAATTTGATGTGTGTGTGTTGTGTTTGTACTTCATTTTCAAGCAAGAAAATTCCACAGACCTGATCTCACAATTTTTAAAATCTAAAATTTACAACCTGGTCTGTAAAGTGTCGCCTGTGCACAAAGAAAAATTGCGTGTCAGTAGTAAAGTCATGCCTGTGATTGTTCATAAAATGCCTATCAATGGTAAAGTCATGCCTGAGACATTAAGTAATGCATGTAAAAACTAGAAAAATGCCTATCAATAGGAAAGTGTCGCCTGCACATCTGCAGAGTGTCACCTACATCAAATCCAGTTAACGCGTATCAACTTTTAAGTCATGCCTACACACAGGCAAGTGACGCCCAGAAACAAAAAAGGGAAAACAGTGAGCATTTCCCGAGGGTTTCAAAAAAAATTGGTTCCAGATTCAGATACCCTTTTGGCTATTTTATTTGTTACAGTACCCTACCTGGTCAAAAATCTTGATTTTGAGCAATTTTAAAAATTTCACAAGGATTCGACCACAAGCAAGCAAGATAAAAGCCTATTTTCAAGTGGTTTATGTTCATGCCTACTTTTAGTCGATCATATTACGTAAAGAAAACCTTGCAAGCAGATGAAACTTATCTGAGACAAGAGTTTCCTTTTCCAAGTGATACTTCTACCGCCCTAAAAATACCACAAGAACAACCCGTTCAAGAAGCAAAAATTAACATGATGTACTCTGGTAGCTTGGGTAATAACAATAATGGAGGTATTCACCCAAACAATCAGGATAATACCAATAATGGAGGAATAGACTCAAACACTCAAGGAATTGATAACACTAACCCTAGGGATAATGGCGAACCAACTGCTGATGATGCCACTGATGAGAAGGTTAGTGAAGCTATACAAAGTCCTTATTTATTGATATGGAGAAAGCAATGGAAAGAGACAAGGAAAAACACTTTTTAGACCTAGCCTGAAAGGGTCTTAAACTTTCTCGTGATTATGATGTTAATCAACTTAGAACACCAGAAGTTGAAGAGAGCCCGATCGATATCATGAATAAATAATTTTAAGTTATTTCAAATGTAACTGGACACGATAAAGCAAAGCAGGGCTCCTAAGCCCTTTTCAATAGACGCATTATGTCCATTTCCATTTGACAAGAGTCTAGTCATGGTACCATTCCCTATCAATGTAGTATTTCCTAAGTATGATAAATATGAAGGAACATCAAATCCTCAAGATCATCTACAGGAATTTTGTGCATTAAGCTTAGAATTCATGCACAATACCACTTATTTAATGCAATTATGTCCTAGAAGTTTGGGAGGTATGGTCATGGAATGGTTTTCAAAATTACCTTCCGACATTAAAACTTTTGAAGAGTTGGCTTCTAAATTTGTGGCACACTATTCATACAATATCAAACACGAAGTCACAATGATCACTTTATGTAATAACAAGCAAAAAGAAGGAGAAGGATTCCTAATTTTCCTACAAAGATGGAGGACGGTATTTGCTAGATATCCTCGGAGTGTACCAGAAAAAGAGAAGATGGATATCTTTATCAATAGCTTGAGTGGTGAAATGAATTATCGGTTGAGAATGCAATGTCCTAAGACCTTCCAAGATCTTATTGAGAATGGGGTGACAATTGAAGAGGTATTAGTCAAGAGTGGAGAGTTAAAACTTTACAAGGACAATAAGAATTACAATAACAATACCTCCAATAACAGTTTGGGTTGAAAAACAACAATAAAGGAGTGGTCAATGACGGTGTTGTCGATTCTAGTAATTTAAAAGTGACTCCCTTTTCTCTCACAAGAACACCTAATCAGGTGAACAATGCAAATCAGGCTCCCAAAGTTCCTTACAACAACAATACCAATAGTGGCAATTTTGGGAACAATCAAGGAGGTAATAAATCTAACAAATTCTTGGTACCAACCCCCAAGAGGAATTTCACACCTTTGGGTGAACCTCTAGAGAAATAATTGAGGACTCTCATTGCTAACAAGATCATTAATTTACCTAGCATTCAACCCTATGAGCCACAAAATAAACCTAGCTAATGGAGTGAGAATAATCATTGTGAATATCATATAATTAGAGGGCATAAGACAAATGATTGTTTATAGTTGAAGAACATGGTGCAAGACCTGATTGATAATGGTACAATCACTATTGAAGGACCTCAAGGTAATGAAGATCACACAGCGTTTAAACAACCCTTTTATAACCATGAAAAAGGTGAATCATCCAATGGGAATAAACAAAGTAGCAACAATATCAATTTTGTGCCTCATTATGATAATGTTATCAATACTATATCCAAGAGTGAGCATGTGGTAAATATCATTGTGATCAAAGAACAACCCCAAAAGGAAACATCTAATGTTATCACTAGGGGGCAGGCTTCAAGGATTACCTTGCAAGGGGTTGATCCTAAAACTATTGGCCCTCCATAATCCAGCATTTTGGCAAAACAACTGGCTACAATAGCAAAACCATATAGTTTGGTGGATCAACTACAAAAGACTCCAACACAAATTTCTATCTTGGAGTTATTAAAGTTATTGCCAAACCACAAGGAAATCTTAGAGAAAGCTTTAGTGGAAACTAATGTTCCTACCAACTTAGATGAGGAGAAGTTTTAGAATATGGTAGGACATCTCATTGCGCCTCATTGCCTTTCATTTTCAAACCATGATGACATGTCCATTACCCATCCCCAAAATTTTCCATTGCATATAGAAGTCTTGATTGAAAGACATAGGGTCAAGAGAGCTCTCATAGATGGGGGAGCTAGTCTTAACATCTGCACTTTGAGCCTTGCCAAATCTCTAGGATTATCTGAGTCATGCATTGATCCTACAAAAATAATTACCATAAAGGCTTATGATGAAGTGGAAAGAGCTTCAAAAGGCTTGATTATATTGCGCATTCAAGTTGGACCAGTAAAAAAGGACACAAAATGCCAAGTCTTAGATATGAAATTAACTTATAATATCTTATTGGGGAGGTCGTGGATCCATGAGATGCAAGCGGTTCCATCCATGTATCATCAATGCATAAAATTTCCATACATGGGTGAGGAAATCACAATTGGAGGGGATTCAAATCCTTTCCAATATTCCAATGCACTAAAGCCTTTCCATGAATTATTTATTCCGCATAACAAAGAAGGGATTATCCAAAGGGCTACCATTGAAGACATTAAAGTGGATGATCCTAAGTTAACATTAAGTGCTACGTCTACTTCAAATCCTCCTCAAACTAACTCAACTACATCAACTAAAGGAAAGGATAAAGTGAGTTATGAGGGTCCAACTTCAAAGGAAAATTCAGATAAAGCATCTATACCAGAAGTAGAACTTTTCAAACCCACCAAAGAAGAGAAAGATAAAGCTAAAGAGGACCACTACAAAAAAATGAGTGAGATGATGCATACATTTGAAAAATAATGTAGAATTAACTCCAAGGGAGTAGGGGAATATTCTATTTCCTTATTCGACTTACCTACATCTCCAAGAACACATGGGAAACCATCCAAGGAACACCTTTCTCATAAATATAACTCTTATTTTGTAAGAGAAAGTGACAAGGCAGAATTTGACAAAGAATAAGATGAAGTCCTCCAATGGTTGTATCAAGATGAAAATGATACCTCAAATACTCCCGTAGAGAGAATCCAGCACATTAACATTCAAACCGATCAATATGGCAACGGATTTGAAATAATGCAAAAAATGGGGTACAAGGGAAGAGGACCCTTAGGCAAAAGAAATAGAGGTTTTCTAGAGCCTATTGAACCTTCTTGGAGGTCAAAAGAAGAAAAATCAGGTTTAGGCTACCAGCACAAAGGAGAAAGCTGCAGCCCCATGCATGATTCCTATCCACAAGTGAATACTATGGGATCTGAGGTTGATAGTGATGATTCTCAGGACTATGAATGGGATACTTTGTCTAAAGACTCATGCCATGATAAAGAGATTGTCACCATACATGCTTATGCTAATGTTCCTAGGCAGCAAACTCCAAGGAATGAAGATCTCATCATACAAGAACTCAATATAGGACAAGCACCCATTAATCGACCATGGATAGAGGAATTTTGAGAACCATTAGAGGAGGATGAATCAAACATTAGGATTAATCCACATGTTGTATTTACCATGCTATTTCCCATAGAAGTCTTAGAGGACTCAAGTGAAGAGGACTTTGATCCTTCTTCCATGGACCATCTTGAGGAAGCTCATGTCATTGACCTTAATGATACAATGTATGAACCATCAAATGAGGTCATGTCCATAACCCCATCGATGACACTTTTCCAAATGAATCCCTATCCTTGATGCATCCCGACCTTATTGATTGGGACCTAACCGAGCCAAGTGACTTACTCTATTTCCCAAATGACCAAGCAATGAACCAATACTTAAATGCGGTTGAGCCCTCTTTCACCAACGAGTTTAAACTAAACATGATGAGAACACCGGGGGTCCAATCTCTTAATCCAAAGAAAAAAATTTAAAAAAATTTAAAAAATGAGAAGTTTTGGTGATGAAAACCACTATGTGGCACCACTAGAACCAAAAAAAGTAAAGATAAAGGATGTTTCCTATGGTGAAAACCCAATTGTGGCACCAAAGGAAGAGAGGTTGGATACCCTACCCAAACATGAAGAAGAAAGGTCACCGATTCTCATAGAGCCAACATAAAAGGTCAACATTGGAACATAATTGGATCCAAAGTTCATACAACTAGCAGTGTCACTTACACCTTTAGAAATAAAGGATTTTATCAAGTTTTTTCAAGAAAAACAAGTGAAATTTGCATGGTCCTATGCTGACATGCCAGGATTGGATCCCAACTTCATCATGCACCATTTGAATGTTAAACAAAGGGTTAAGCCCATCAAGCAGAAGTTGAGAAAGATGCACCCACATTTAACTCTCCTAGTCAAATCAGAATTGGAGAAATTGTTAAAGGTGGGGTTTATAAGAGCAATTGCATATGTTGAATGGATAGCCAATATTGTACTAGTCACCAAGCATGGAAAATCCACTCGTGTATGCATAGATTTTAAAGACTTGAATCTTGCATGTCCTAAAGATGACTTCCCACTTCCAAGCATAGATGCGATAGTGGACTTGACAACATACTTCCTAAAATTGCACCTGAAGACCAAGAGAAGACAACTTTTACATGCCCTTGGGCTACCTTTTGTTGGAACGTAATGCCCTTCGGCCTCAAAAATGTCAGAGCCACATACCAAAGGGCAATGACCACTATTTTCCATGATATGATGCACACCTTTCTAGAGGATTATGTGGATGACATATTGGCAAAATTACATAAAAGAGAAGATCACCTACAAATTTTGGAAAAGATATTCACTTGATTGGAACAATTTAAAGTGAGGCTTAATCCAAAAAAATGTTCCTTTGGAGTCCAATCCGACAAATTGTTAGGTTATATAGTTTCAGAAAAAGGGATTGAAGTGGAACCTGAAAAGGTCCAATTCATAATGGATATGGAGATTCCAAAGAACATAAGCCAAATGAGGTCCCTTCAAGGTAGGATTTAATCAATAAGAAGATTTATCTCTCAACTAGCTGAAAAGTGCCTTTCATTCATAGGGTTACTACACAAAGACACTATTTTCATGTGGGATGAAGAATGTGACAAAGATTTCACGTTTTTGAAGACTTATCTAATAAATCCACCAATCCTAATGCCACCAATCAAAGGAAAACCATTTCTTCTATACATATCTGCCACCGAGAGGTCTCTAGGAGTTATTTTCGTGCAAGAAGATGACCAAGGGAAAGAAAGAGCAATCTACTATTTGAGTAGAACATTGATCAAGTATGAACTCAACTACACATTCATGGAGAGATCTTGTCTAGTGGTTGTCTTTGTGTCCCAAAATTTGAGGCATTACATGTTGATGCACAAGGTGAAACTTATTGCAAAAATTGATCCCCTAAAATACTTGCTAAGCAAAATTGCCTTAACGTGTAGGATTGCAAAATGGGTCATGATATTAAGTGAGTTCAACATTGAGTATGTGGATAGGAAATCCATAAAAGGATAAGTGATAGCAGATCACTTAGCAGAAAATCCATTAATTTCTATGCAAACCATTCAAGTGGAGTTTTCAGATTCAGCAATTGTCAACATAGAGGCCAAGACATGGAAGTTGTACTTCGACGGATCATATACCCAAGGAGGTTTTGGGGCTGGCATATTATTGATTACCCCTCAAGGGTACACTATCCCAAAGTCATACAAGCTTTTATTCCCATGTACAAACAACATAGCAGAATATGAGACTTTAGTCATTGGCATTAAGATGCCTTTTGAATGGAACATCACCGAGTTACAAGTATATGGAGACTCTCAATTGATAATCAATCAGATCAATGATGAATACAATACCAAAGATGAAAAACTAATGCCATACAAGACTATGATTGATGCTTGGAAAAAGTACTTTTCTTTTATAACTTTTGAACAAATTCCAAGAGAGAAGAACAGAGTAGTTGATGCAATGGCAACCTTGGCTTCCCTACTTCAAAAACCAGATCAGAATGAGAAGTATGAATTATTGGTGGAAGAGTTGGCAAAACTAGCATTTGACCTTCCTGACACCCAAATTATTTCCCTACTCAATGGACATGACTCACCTTGGTACGGCCCTATCTATACCTATCTCAAAGACCAAGTGTTACCTATAGACCAATCCTGAGCCCAAAAATGAAATTTCATCCGACAATCAGCCTGTTACATAATCCTTTCTGAAACATTGTATCATAAGGGTCTTGAAAAGACATTACTTAGATGTCTAGAGGAAGAGGAGTCTAAGTTAGCTTTAAGTGAGGTTCACAAGGGCATTTGTGGGTTGCACTCAAGCGGATTAAACCTAGCCAAGAAGATCCTTTGTATGGGGTATTTTTGGAAAACCTTAGAGAAGGATGCTTGTCACTTTGTCAAAATATGTAGCAAATGTCAATACCATGGTGACATGATACATGTGATGGCACAAGAATTGCATCCCTTTGTTACACCATGGTCGTTCTATCAATGGGGATTTGACTTGATTAGCGTAATCTATCCACCATCTTTCAATGGGCACAAGTACATCATCACTGCTATGGAGTATTTCACAAAGTGGGTAGAAGTCATTCCTTTAATCATGGCTACAAGTAAACAGATCTCCATGTTCATACTAAACCACATCATTTGCAGATATGGTATCCCTCATGCCATAATCACAAACAATGGAAAATAATTCAAAAACAAAGATGTGGATGAACTTTGTGACACATTCCATATTACACATCACTCTTCATCCATTTATTATCCTCAAGGAAATGGACAAGCCGAAGCTACAAATAAGAACATTTTGAAAATCTTGAAGAGATCAGTAAATAAGTCAGGAAGAGATTGGCATGTGCAAATCAACCTGACATTATGGGCCTATAGAACTAGCATTTGGACACCCATAGGAGCTACACCATTTTCACTGGTTTATGGAGGTGAAGTTGTTCTACCTTTGGAGGTTGAAATCCCATCTTAACGAGTATCATTGCAAGGGTTAATAATAGATGAGGATTATAGAGTTGCCAGACTTCAACAATTAGAGTTGTTAGAAGAACACCATATGCAAGCTTATGAACACTTGAAATTCTATCAGAACAAGATATCAAGAAACTACAATAAGCATATCAAACCAAGAGTCTTTCAAGTAGGTGACTTAGTGTTAAGAGAAAACCCCAAAAATCAAGCTGAAAGGGAAAAGAAGGGTAAATGGGAGGCTAATTGGCTTGGTTCATTCATCATTGTTTCTTCATTTGGAATGGGAACTTATAAATTAGTAGATTGTGATGGATAAGAGCTACAAGAACCTATCAATAGCATCCATCTAAAGAGGTTCTATACATGAGGTAGATGAAAGAGTATCAGATGAGAAGCATCATATTTATTGTACATAGTCAAAAGAGATCTTGAAAATACCAAAAATAAAATTAAAAAAATTGAAAAAGAAAAAAAGTGCCTTGGTGAAAACCTAGCAATAGGCACCTTGGTAGCAAAAAAAGAGAAAAAGACCCAAAAGGTGAAAACTTGGCAATCAAGCACCTTTTGTTCCCTTAAGTCATTTCCTAGTTGCATGCATACATATTGCATTCCCAACATCTCACTTGTAAATCTTCATTGCATCCATCATTTGTGCATAATCATAATAAAACCTATCAGCTGCATTGTTGCATTGTCTATTTGCCCTAATTTTGTCACACGATCACATTTATCACTTGGGAGCAGGAAAGGATTCAATTTTTGGTGCAAACAGATTCAATTAGTGCTACATTCGGTCACAATATCAGAAGGAATTATTAGAGCTTCAGAAGGGAGAGATTTTCATTGAACCTTTGATAGATATCATTGTTCACAACCAAGTATTTTGATTCCACAACTTGATCCTTGAGCCTTCACTGAATTTATTATTCAGGATTAAAAATTGACAACACTTAAAAGATCAAAATGTTTGGAAATTCTATTTGAAAATCTTGATACATTGCAAGACACTTGAAGTTTTCTTTTGATGATTTTTATTGAAATGACTTTTATCGTGTTTCTTTAGCTAATCGATGATGTTTCGACTAGATTGGCCATGATGGGGACATGATATATTCTTGCCTTTAAGTGACTATCTTGAGGGAAATCCATCAACTTATATGAATTTGTCTAATGACATGGTCATCAAAGAACCATCGAGGACTATCACATAGGATGAAGAATTGACCTTTGCTTGTTTATGCAAACAGATACCTTGGCTATTTAGATCTTCCATACCTTAATACCAAAATCCACTTGCAGCATTGAATCTGTTGAAACTGGTATTCATACTCCCATAGTTGGTCATTCAACTAGTGAGGGTTGTACTAGTTTTCCAGAAAGGGGCTACCAAAAGTGATATAAAAGAGGTATTCATATCATCATGATGTGGTTAGTGATGGTTGTACTTTCTTTCTGGTCCTACAATGCTCAATGATGGAAATAATTCTCTATGGCATTTCTTTTCTAAAAGCTAGTGACAAAATAGTTGCATTACATTTCATTTTCATGTTAGATTAAGTGCATGTTTGTAGTTATTTTTTCCAAGGGAAAAGGGGGTTCAATTAATCAGCTTGAGTAAAACATTAAAAAGGGGGTTCAATTAAACGTTTCATCCTTTTCAAATCAATAATGTGAGATTATATTTTGCATTCATCCATAGCATTACTCATTATTCATTATCCATGTATCAGAAAAGCAAAAGAGAAAAAAAATTCATTCATCATACATCATTTGCATACATATAGTTAAGTATAGAATTGCATATGTTCGAAAAAAAACAAAAAGACATAGGGGCATTCATATCCATACTTTCCATAATAAAGCTTTGCATCCATACATGGAAAATTAGAAAAGCATATCAAAATAGCATAAATCATTGCATCCATCTATCTATATTATACATGAGATACATTGCATCCATAGCATAATAAAAAGTAAATGCATCATTAAACATCATATAGCTACATATAAAGATAAATCTCACATGTACACATCAAGAGAATCAAGGAAGGTATATCATCATATAAATGTTCATAACATTAATGATCCATCAAATCAGTATAGCAAGATACAATGTCATCAACAGAGTGATACATCAAGTTCTGATCAATAAGAATGAGACATGATACAAGTCATTAACATGAGGAGATCCATCATAAATCAAATAATCATGATCCTGTGGCACCACCCGATCCATCACCAGCACCTGATCCATCTGGACCACCATCACCTAGTCTATCCTGAGTAGGAGTCTGACTAGTGCTAGCCATACTAGGCCTCTGAGTCACAATGGTCATAAACTGCTGCATCAAAATAGCCACCTAATCTAATCTGCCAACAATAGTGGATATATTTGTCTGCAATGACTGACCATCCCATGATAGAGTGTCAATACTAGGAGCAGCCTGAGATGATTGACCCATATCTTCATACTGAGGAACCTGTGGAGGCACCTGCTATGCCAGAATCTGATCTTGCTATGCCAATGCAACCCACTGTAACTGAACCAAAGGATCCTATCCTCCAAGAATCTATCTAGCAGCCTCAATGTGTACCTATCTCCAAGCCCTCTTCTATCTCTATTGTCCCTGTACCAATGCATCTCTAGGATGAACAAACCCAAGTCCTTATTGTACCTGCCTGACATCTCTAGCCATGTCCCTAACATGTCCACCTCTCACCCATGGCCCATCTCATCCTTGACCCATGACCTAAGGAGCTCTTTTTCCTCTCTGAGCTCATCATCTCTGACATCTCCTCCTGCCACCACCACCACCATCCCCTCCATCATCATCATCCCCATCATCCTCTGATCTCTCATCATGGCCTGAGATAGGCTCTGTTGGATTTGTAAATCAAATAAATTTGTTCTGAGCCCACTAGTCTCAATACTCATGTGACATACCAACATCAACTACATGCACTAGCATATCCCATCTGTAGTACATCATCTGAGCAATCTGATCACAGGCAAACTAGAAATCAATCTAAGTACCCCACATAGATCCCTCTACCTGGACTCTAGCATATAGTGTCATACCCTGTGGCATATCTTGAACCCTGTCGTACTACCTGGAAACTCAATCGAAGCAAAATCACTCAATCACAGTCATAGATCTACCAATCATCCACCGTGGAGAAAACATATACGGGAGCTCTTCATCATCCTCCCTTCATTCCTCACAACCTATATATGGTTGCCAATGGACCTGATCAAGATCATCAATAACTCAACGCCAATACTCAAGCTTGCCCAAATGATGCTAGACAACCATGCCACCATATAGAAAAGCATAAGGGAAACCTCGATGTTGAATCATGTCTGATACTGGCCTAGTGGTGGGAAGATGCTCCCATACCCATAGCTGCAAGAACACTGCACGTACTGACAAAGAAGCGCTAGATTTGTACACCACCTCATGTAAATCACGGTAAAGCTAGACCAAAATGCATGAACCCCAATCAAACTGTCGAGGTTGTGCAAGAAAATCCTCTAAAATCTGGCCCCATCCAACCGAGAAACCATGACCTCACTAGTCAAGAAGCAATAATCTACCAATCAGAGCACCTAGAAATGTTGGCAAAGTGGGAAATGAAGCAAACTGTGCCCATGTGATAGTATCATCATTAATGGTGTTATCTCTGAACACCCATCTGCACAATGTACTATCATAAACATAATCATAGTACACCATCTCTCCTCGACAAGGAATGTGCAACAATTGGTACACATCCTCTGGCATGATCGTCATCTCTCCAAAAGGTAGGTGGAAAGTATTATGGTCAGAGTGCCATCTCTTTGCTACAGCTGTAAGGAGACCACGGTTCAACTGGAACCACAAGATGTCAAGAAGAAAACTCAGGCCGCACAACTCAATAACATGATACTCTATTGGGGTCAAAGCTTGACCTAGATTGATGACCCACGATGCAACGGTTCGTATATAAAGTTTACGAAAATGTGCTTATTTGGCAAAACCAAGAGAATCATATCAGTTTTCTATATCAGTGAATCATTTTAAGTCAATCAATCCTATCAGAATCAAAGTATCAAGCAATCAAACCTAGTACCATTTGTTCTTGTCTCTATGTCTTGAGAGCGAATTATCAGTTATCTACTTATCAATTTTCACACTGATCAATCAATCCTACCTGTCAGTATCCTACCTATCAATTTTTCTATCCTATCATATTGACAAATCAAACATTCATTGGTACCATTATCCTGATATCCTAATCAATTATTTTGTTTAAACTACAACAGACCTAATCATCTTGGAAAATCAATCAATTAGTTAGAGTTATCCAATTTTTATCAGAAAATCAAGCTTGAGTTAAAAAAAATTCAAAATCCTGCAGGCGTCATTTTCCTGTTACCACGCGGCATTTTACCTTACACGGTGCAGAATAGATCTCACGCAGAACTTTATCATTAATACGTGTCACTTAATGTTTCACGTAGCATTTTACAACACTAGGCGGCACTTAACAAGGCCTAGGCGGCATTTTAAACCTAGGGTTTTATAAGTGGAAAAACATATATAAATTGGCATGAAAACCCTAGTGCTACGCAAAATTATATTATTATCAGGTGAGATTAAAAGATTTATACGCGACATTTTACTACACGGAGGTGTTAGTAAAAAGCGTGGATGCGTTGTTTTAAAGGCTTACGCGGCATTTAACCTATCCTACGCGTCATTTTGCATAATCTAAACTACAAAGCAAGAAAAAATTGCAATAAATGTTATAAACAAGCAATAAATGCACAAGGAGTGTTAGCAATGACTCACTGGAGGTCCATAGTCTAGTGGCCTCTGATAACGATGACCTCTCTCAAACCAGTGCTCGCGAATTGGGACAACCATCATGATTAGGAAGCCAAGGATCAGAGCAAAATCTCAAAAGTAAAAAATGAAATAAATAGTAAATCTAGGTTTTTCAACCTATTTAAGCTAATTTGACCTAATTTAGAGGTAAATTTTGACCTATTGACCTAATGTCAACCTATCAATCTAACCGGGGCATTATTTTAAATTAGCACATCATCAATATTTTTCAGAAATGAAAACATATTGGATCAATCAATCAATCAGTTAATCAATTTCAATCAAAATTTTCAAATCAAGCAATCAATCTGTTTTCATTTCTGAGGGGGCATCATAAAAGTATCAAATTGGCATCAAATATCAGTGAAGTTGGGGCATCAAAAAATTTGAACTATTATCACTAGGGCACATATCATTTTATCAAATTAGATCAGGGGGATATCATATCAAGCAGCAATCAATTTCATATCAGGTTATCAAATCAAATCAATGGTGTATCAGTTAATCAAGACCTAAAAGGTGATCAGGACTAAAATTTTCTTTGAATCAATGTTCTTTGCACATCAATTCAAAGAGGGGCATTTGTAGACACTCAAAAATGGGCAAGTGCTTTAAATTAATAAAATGGCAAAATCTTAACAAAATGCACTAATTCTCATCAAAATGGATCAAATCAATTTTTAAATGGACATTTATAAATCAAAGTTGGACAAAATCAATAAAATCAAATGATGATATTGAATAATTAAATACAAGCTTAAAGGGGTGAAAAACACTATATAATTGATTTTAATCAATTAATTATATAGTTGTTAAATCAAAAATCAAATTGAACCTATTCCCTACATGGCTAAATTAATTAATTGATGGAATTTAATTAATCCTAATATCTTTCAACAACATTTGAGTAACCAATGAAAATTAAGAACACAAAGCACATGGATCACTCAAAGGAATTGAATCTCAACCACACAAATTCAACTTTGAATCTAAACTACTCAATTTTGTCCTTTTGTCCAAAGCTTTGAGACAACCATTTAAATTGTCCCCCCATTTAAAAACATTGCAAATTTTTTGACTCAACCAAGGCTAAATCATGATTAAATAACTCTACCCCCTACCCTTGGGGATTTACTATAAATAAGGAGCATTTTGAGAGCAATAATGATCTTAGAAATTCATTTGCAAAGCATCACCATTATAGGCAATTTCATAGCAATTGAGAGCATTTGAGAGCATTTGAATTATCTTTGTATCAATTTGATCAATTTGAGAGCTAGATTAAGCATTTGTACTATCATATTTCTCATTCTAGATTTGTCACTAGTGGAGAATAGGCTGAGAGCTTCACTTACCAGATTTAGTTAGAGAACCATGAGATGTCATGGATGTTAAGTTCAATTCTTAGTTTAAATTTGCATTGTATTTGCTTTGAATTGTTAGTTAATGATCCTAATTTCATGAAGGTGTTTAACATACACACACCACTATTATTGATTTTCTTTTGTTTCATAACTTGAAAATGTGAGGATGTAATTGGGTCAACTATCAAGGTGGAGATTCATATTTTGTGAATTGTCATTTTCTCATTTTCAAATAGCTTTGTTCTGGGAATGATTGACTCTTATCTCTCCTCCAATGTGGAAGTCGTCTAAGGTGTAGAGACCATGATGATTTCTTTGGAAGAGTTTACACAATGAAATCAAACCAATTTGTATGTGTCGCCACCAATGATGGATTGATACCAGACAACAAAATTATAAATTTATAAGTTGCTTGTAATTTTGTGCAATGTTAGTCTTGCAATCCCTCTTCCCCTCCATTGTTCACAAAATACCCTTCTATATATATATCATCAATAGATGGTTGGAAATAGTCTCCTTGATCCGTCCATCATAATGAATTTGTGATTCATTCTTCCCACGAATAAAGCTTTGTAAATATCTTTGCTACATGTCAAACCAAGGCTCTGTTGTCAGCATAAACAATAAGTTTATACACAAGTCTCCTGAAAGTATTCTTCTTCGATGATATAGACTTCCGGTAGGATGTAGTGCGGGCATAAGATATAAATTTGATTTGCCTTTAAATATTAAAAATTATTCCACTTCCTTTTCATCGCATACTCATTCATATTGTATTTTTGACATGATTGACATGTGTTGTCAAGTCCAAACTTTACAAGATATTGAATAGGAAACCTTCGAGCAAATATGTATGAACAAAAACACCTCCCGAGCATCTATCGTCTAGCATATTTTTGGTGCATTCAGTATGTTCATGTAAATATTCAAACAAACACTTATGTATTTATGCATAACATATCATGTATCCATTAATTTTCATGATAATCTTCACTACAATCTATATACGAACACTATAAAGAGCAATATTATTTCTAAAACCTCACAAGCTGGAAGTGAACCCACTCTAATACCATGTTGTTTTTTGTGTGCTCATTTAACCATGGACACTCTCACCCTTATAGTCATAAACAATCTATGATTGTCTCCCTCAAACATACTTATACATAGATCTGTATTTTTATTCAATCGATATATATATATATATATATATATATATATATATATATAATATATATATATATATATATACATATATATATATATATATGTATATATATATATATATATGTATATATATATGTATATATGTATATATACATATATACATATATACATATATATATACATATATATATATATATACATATATAT
>BSBK01002077.1:0-137500 GCA_027943335.1 Chamaecyparis obtusa | reverse complement strand
TATGAGACAAAAAGGCATTTTCTTCTTTTTATAAAATAAGAATAATGCTTTATTTGTGCAACTTAGGATAAGAGGAAAAGTGGGGGCTTTTTATTTAATAAAAGGGGAGGAAATTCCTTTTAAATAAATAAAGACTTTAGGATAAAATGGTTAGCCCATAGAAAATAATAAAAAATGATAAAATAGGATTTGATCAAGGAAATTGATATTTGAAAAATGTTGATTTTTGAAAATATTGATTCAGGGGTTTGATAAATTGCTAAATGGGGGCCCAAAGTCTAGGTGACCATTTTAGAGTGCATACATTTGCCCCTCTTTGACTAATGTGAGATCTATTTGGGATCACATGTGGTTAAAGAATGGAATTGAAATGTGAGATCGATTTGGGATCACAAAATAACCCAGACGTGTGTTGGGTGAATGGGAACACATCGGGACAAAGATAAGCATAAGCTAACAAAGATAAGCTGAAAGACAAGACCAACACACCTATAAATAGGAAATTGTCAAGTCTCAAAATAAGAGATAAGAATCTCAAGCAAGGTTGATAAAGCTGAATCAAGGATTGAAATTTGATAAGTATTGCCCCCTCAGTATCAAAATTGAAATTAGGTAGAGGAGAAACAATAAATTGATAAATCTGATCAAATCACTAGAAATCACAATCAAAGGTGAAAGATGATAGGATAACCATCAAGTAGTGAAGACATGCCCTAGTTTGACTAGGTTTAACTGAGAAAGATATAAGAAAAAAATGAAGTCAAACCTCAGAGAGATTAAGCGAATGAAAATGAATGAAAGACTAGAAGTTTGAAAGAGATGGGGAATGAAGAAATGAAGATGCCCCAACAAAGATTGAAGGATCAAGCCTCAAATGGTCAGCCAACTGTGCGGAAGAAAGGGAAAGTTTGAAATGCAATTTTGACTATCAAGATGAACTCAGATTTCAATTTCGATCCTAAAAATGGATCCAGGATGATGACATTAGCCAGGGGTGTAATTTTCATGCAATTCTGAGATGTTTTGAAAATTGGTCAAAAAGTCAAAATGCTATAAAGGGGGTAAAAATGTCATTTTCAAAATCATTTGTCTTATAGTGATTTGAGAATTTTTAGAGCTTAGAGAGAGAAAATGGCCCAGCAAGCAGTGATTTTGGTACATAAACATCAATTCGAGCGCACCTAGTTGCACAACCGGCCTCCTTAGTATGGTGCCCCAGTAAGTTTTCAGAAAAACTTGCCCTTTGATTCATTTATGAGCATTTATTGCATTTTAAAACATGTTTTTAATTATTTTTAAATATTTCAAATTTCACTCATGTGAAATTTCATACGATACTTATAAAGTATCGCACACCTTTGATATTATTTATGATGCGATAGTTCACAAGTCCACATAGTATCACACAGGTGTCAAATCCTGTATCGCACGATACCAGATGAAACATCATGCGATCCTATGTGAACTATCATAATCAAAAATATTATCACACTTCTATTGAGGAAAATATCACATGATACTTTATCAAAAAATAGTATCGCACTAGTGTAAGAAATATGACATGTTTTAAATTTTGAGCAATATGACATGGGTCTAGACAATGTTTGCATTTAAGATGGTTTGCACTAATTTTATACATCCTATCATGATATGTTCTGACATCTGGTTTGGGGTTATGGCTTGTAGGAGAACTTTCTAGCACTAATTATTAGAGCATTGAGAGTGACTGGGTTACGCTGTGTCTGAGATCTTGATGATCCGAGATGAGCAGACTTGGGGGATATGGGTTTTAGGTACTTACTATAGATGCCCCATATTTAGGTAGATCATGGGACAATGTTAGCTAAGAGGTGGCATAATGAGCATAACACCTTTCACTTGCCAACCGGAGAGGCCACAATTACCTTGGAGGATGTCTATCAGATCCTTCGAGTGCCTAGCCATGGAGATCTAGTGAGTATAATCATGTTTATAGATGTTCATAGATGTAAAGTTTCCATATGATAGAAACTGACATGATTATCTATTAGGATAGGTATACTATGATCAAGATCCAACTGAGGGATGACAGGGCATCTAGGACATGTTCTAGGATGTTACTATTATTGATAGACACCTCAGCTGGGATCAGTTGATGGAGGATTTTGGTAGAGATTTCTCAGTTCTATGTATAGTGTGCTCTATAGTAGCACAAGCACTAATTATTGATAGGAGCCAGAGAGGGTTCACATTGGGCTCAGGCAGGTTGGTTGCAGATTTGATAGCACACCCATGATAGATGGCATGGGGCCTATCCATCCTAGCTGACATGTACAGTGAGCTCCACAAGATCATCTATAGGGAGAGTAGGACATGGGCATGTGGTGCTATCTTAGCATAACTATGGGTATGAGAGGACATCGCCATTCTGCACCCACATGTGCAGCTGAGGGAGTGGAGATGCCCCTATATCTATAGGTACATAGGATTCCTCAGCCAGCCACATAGTGGAGATGTGACATATTACCAAAGAATACTAGATGAACTCACATTGTTTCAGTGGAGACCATACAGGGCCTGTGAGCAGTGGGGTGATCAAGAGTGGGAGATGGGATACATGTTATGTAGTTGGCCACTAGTAGGATGACACTCTGAGATAGTAGAGTGCTTCATGATCACTCAGGTCTAGAGACAGTTTGGGCGATAGCAGAGGGTGCCCACAAATTCCTAGGTTAGGGATGAGGAGGGACAGGGATGGCTGTCGATGCTGGACTACTAGCAGGCAGTATAGGAAATTGCAGGTATACACAGGGAGCTATGAGACTATCTCCTAGACATGGTGGATGTAGGTGCATATGTAGCCTACAGGGTAGAGTGGTAGAGGTATCCATTCCCATAGTTCATAGTTCCTAATGCATAGCTAGCAGCACAGGGTGGTGATGGGGATGACAGAGATGGGTGAGACAGAGGAGATGGAGGGAGGGTTAGAGAGAGAGGAAAAGTATCTAGATCAGGTGGCTGGAAATGGTCACAGAGATAGGGTTCCGATGATGAGGGAGAGGATGCGATGAGATTAGTTCATCGATGGGTGGATGCTAGGTAGGATCAGCCTGCAGGGGGAGGAGGAGAGGATCTTAGGGCTAGGATCTAGGTTTTGGAGACCAAGATGTAATAGCTGAGGATTACCATAGTCGTGAGAGATCAGCAGTTGATAGATCTCCAAGCTGAGATAGATCGGTGAGAGAGGGTAGCATAGGCTGACGTAGTAGAGATTTAGAGGGAGGCAGCATGAGTTTCTTATTATCATGGTCTCTACATACAAGCTATACCTGAGGGACAGAGAGTGCCACTCTACTGCAAGAGGGTAGGGAGATATGATGTGGTACTAGATAGAGTGGCATCACCACCTCCACCACCACCACATGATGGGGAGAGTCAAACTTAGGTCTAGGGTGATAGATGTATAGAGACATATCTTGGGACATTATCTAGATTTTGGATCCCACATTGTATTTTGTATCATGAAATTCATATATATATGAGATTTACTGGATTTATGATATATCTTGTTATTTGTCCCACTTGTGATGGATGTTTCAGTTTTATATTGTCTTGTCATATTGCTTAAAATGTATGATGTATATGCTCATGTATAATCTCTCTCATAGATGTATGTTTAGTTCTCATGTTATGATATAGACTCATGTTTCTGAAAATGATCTTTTTGTGATATAAATATGATGATAAGATTAACCCCTTGTGATGACAGGAAAAGCATGTGATGAAAAAGACAAGGAGCGAAAGACATGATCGAGAAAAAGTGAAAGGTGAGCAAAATTGACCGACAAGTCCACAAAAGATGAAAGGAGAGCTCTCTCCATATGCAAAATGCAAAACTAATCTAATATGAACCTAAAAATGCAAGCTACTATGAAAAGTGGTTTACTTGCAAGGTCACAAAGCTTTTAAACTCTGATATTCATCATCGAGCATTATTGGTAGTGTCGCAAGATCATACAATACACACTAGTATGACTATGTGAAGCTGAATATGATCTATATCAGATAGATATGTGGGAATCCCACCTAGGTACCAAAGACATATAAGTCGAGATGACTAGTGCAGTGAGATTTGCTAAGTTTAATATGACAAGATTATACTCACATCGAGACACAAGGAAAGTCAAGATGGCTATAAGTATGCACTTGCGAAAATAGTCAAGGATAATACCTTGTAGATCCTAATGTCAAGTGGAACAAGCATAAATGATAATGACATTCAGGACCAACAAAATATACCCACAAGTAGAAAAAGCAATAAAACATGTCCTCGTGCCCCCAGTCTTCTAGCTCGACATCATTGAAAACTATTAGGGAGAAAACACACATCAAAGAAATCATCATAGATAGCACACAAATAAATAAAGTCAAAAAAATCTCAGTGAGTCGAGTGTTTCAGTGCGTGTGTGTAGGTCATAGAGTCAAACTTTGAGTACCACATCTACCAGTGAGAAATATCATATCATGCTAGACTGTGGGTAAGATATCTGATAATTGAGAAACACTTGATGCTAGGGTAGTGTTGAAAAACATAGTTGGGGTGGTGTTGAAAAACACCGTTTGCAAGATGTCCTAAAGACCAACGCATCCTAGAGACCAAAGATAACATAGTTATGCCCCCTAGACAAAGACAAAGACCAATTCCAAACCAAGGAAACAAGGTCAAGGCATGATGGAGAAAGGCTAAGTGTCGAGGACACATGCTAAGAAACAAGGGTGCAAAGGCTTCAAGTAGCGCCCGTTTCCAGGCTTTCACCACTTATGAATTTTTTATTTTTTCAATTTTTTTGTATTTTTGCTACCAAGGTGCCTGTTTCTAGGTTTTCACCAAGGCACTTTTTCTATTTTTTTGAATTTTTTGCATTTTTTTATTTTTTTATATTTTTTCAAGACTTTATATGATTTTTAGGATTTTTTCAGCATCATATATGAATTTTTTTGGAATTTTTTCAGGATCAATAAATATGTACAAAAGATGCCTCCAGACAAAATAGACATCATGGATAGAACTTCTTGAGGTGCAAAACATTAATAGGCTCAGGGAGCTGCTCTCCCTCTTTAATAGACAACAAATAAGCACCTATCCCAAAAGTAGTAGTAATAATGTATGGTCCAAGCCAATTAGGTTCTAATTTTCCCTTTTTCTCTCTATGTTTTTGGTTCTTAGGGTTTTCTCGTAAGAGAAGATCTCCCACTTGAAATTATCTAGGGTGAACCTTCTTGTTGAATGCTTTGGACATACACTTTTGGTAGACCCACATGTGATCAAATGATGATTTATGATTTTCATCAAGAAGTTCTAGTTCTTGGAGTCTCATGGTGTGGTACTCTTCATCTGTCACTAGACCTTTGAGGGAAACTCTATGGGAAGGAATCTCCACCTCTAAAGGTAACACTGCTTCAGCACCATAAGTAAGGGCAAAAGGAGTAGCCCTAGTTGGAGTATGAATACTCATTCTATAGGCCCACAAGGCCGGATTTATCTATAGATGCCAATCTCTACCATTCTTGTGAACTATCCTATGGAGAATTTTGAGAATGGTTTTATTCGAAGCTTCTGCTTGTCCATTTCCTTGCGGGAAGTAAATGGAGGACCAATGTTGTTTTATCTTGAAATTATTGCAGAGATGTTTAAGGTCTTTTTTTTTTAACTCACCTCCATTGTCAGTGATTATTTCAGAAGGCACTCCATACCGATAGATGATATGGTTCAAAATAAACAGAGAAACTATCTTGCTCGAGGCAACATAAAGTGGGACAGATTCTACCCATTTGGTAAAGTAATCAGTAGCAGTGATAATGAATCTATGTCTACATGATGAGTTGGGATGAATCTTCCCAACAAGGTCAAAGGCCCAGTGTTGAAATGGCCAATGAGAAATAGATGGAATAAGCTCCCTGCCTAGAGCATGTATCAGGTTACCATGCTTCTGACACTTTTCACATGATTTAGCAAAAGCTACTACATCTATCTGCATGGTAGGACAATAGTACCCAACCCTAAGCCATGGAAAGACCATTGGAATGTCCTCCACAAATGCCCTCATGAATGTTAGCTAACTCTTGGTCAAACTCATCCTTTTCCAAGCACCAAAGAAGTGTCCCATCTAAACCCCTCCTATATAGATCACTAGAGATAAGGGTGTGGCAAGAGGCATTTCGGGTTAAGTTTCTTCATTCAAAATGGTTGAAGGTTTTGGGAATAATGCCATCATGAAGGTATGAGTAAATGGCACCATAGTGGGATGACTCATGGCCAACAAGGGTACAAACAACTTAGCTTTCTTGGGAATCATAGATAGGGTAGCGTAGCTCTTCCACTAGGAATTTGAATCTGGACTCATGTTGTTCTAGCTGATGAAGTGAAGCCAATGTAGCCATAGCATCAGCTGCTTTATTCTCTACTTAGGGATTTGTTGAAATGTAACAAAGGTGAAATATCATCTTAATGAATTAACCATTTTCTTGTAGGGTACCAGTTTTTCATCCTTTGTTTGGTACTCTTCATTAACTTGGTTGATTATTAATTATGAATCCCCATAGATATGCAGCTCTATGATTCTCCATTCTATTGCCATTTTTAGTCCATTTGTCAAGGCCTCATATTTAGCAATGTTATTTGTACATGGGAACAATAGTTTGTAGGACTTAGGAATTATGTACCCATGAGGAGAAACAAATAACACTCTAGATCCTGAACCATTCTGCATAAAAGAGCCATCAAAGAACATCTTCCATGTTTTTGCAATCATGTACATTATGTGCTCATCTGGAAATTCAACTTGAATTGCCACTTTATCTCGAATTGGGAAATCAGCCAATTGGTCAGCTATGGCTTGTCCTTTAATAGCTTTACACTCAACATACTCTATGTCAAATTTTGATAAGACCATCATCCACTTAACAAGTCTACCTATGAGAGCAACCTTACCAAGCAAATATTTTAGAGGATCAATCTTTGCAATGAGGTGTATTGTATGCACAAGCATGTAATGTCACAACTTTTGGGAAG
Organism: Chamaecyparis obtusa; assembly: GCA_027943335.1. NCBI lineage: Eukaryota > Viridiplantae > Streptophyta > Pinopsida > Cupressales > Cupressaceae > Chamaecyparis > Chamaecyparis obtusa. The sequence goes on along the minus strand of BSBK01002077.1, from coordinate 130,449 downwards.
CAAACACCATTGCAAGGCAAGATTTTTCAATACTAGTGTAATTAACCTCATATGACACAAGAGTATGACTGATGTAATATATAGCTCTTTATTTTCCAATATCATCAAGTTGAGCCAATAATGCCCCCAAGGAAGATTATGTTGCTGAAACATACAATATGAGTGGTTTTCCTGGGATAGGAGGCATTAAGATTGGAGGATTGGCCATGTATTGCTTGATTTGGTCCATGATTTTCTGACAATCCTCATTCCAGATACATTTAACCCCTTTGTGTAAAGTTTTATTGAAGGGTTGAGCTCTATTTGCTAGTTGTGAAATGAACCTCCGTATAGATTGAAGGCGTCCTTGAAGACTCCTCATTTGGCTAATGTTTTTGGGAGGTAACATATCCAAGATTTCTTGAACTTTCTTTGGGTCCACCTCTATTCCTTTGGCTGAAATGATAAATCCTAGAAGTTTTCCAGAGGTGACTCCAAATGCACACTTTTTTGAATTTAATCTTAATTGAAACTGCTCCATACAATCTAGAATGACTTCTAGATATCCTAAGTGTGTATCCCTTTTTTCAAATTTTGCCAAGGTGTCATCCACATAATCTTCCATATTCTTATGCATCATGTCATGGAAGATAGTTGTCATAGCTCTTTGATAAGTATCTCCTACATTCTTTAACCCAAATGGCATAACATTCCAGCAATAGGTTCCCCATGCACAAGTGAAGGCTATCTTTTCTTGGTCTTCAAGAGCTATCTTGATTTGATTATACCCAGAAAAACCATCCATCAATGAATAGATCTCATAACCCGTGGTCATGTCCACTATCATGTCTATGTTTGGAAGTGGAAAATCATCCTTTGGGCATGCTTTATTAAGATCTCTCAAATCTATGCAGACACGAATGGACTTGTCATGTTTTGAAACTAGTACAATATTGGATATCCATTCGGCATAATCAATGGCTCTTATAAATCCTGCACTGAGGAGTTTTTCTAATTTAGCTTTGATGAGGAGAGCTATGTGAGGATGCATTTTCCTCAATTTATGTTTTATTGGTTTTATACTTGGAGCTATGGACAAGTGATGCATAATGAGACTAGTGTCCAACCTTGGCATGTCTGAGTAAGTCCAAGAAAAATTAATCTTCTTTCTCTATAGGAACTTGATATATGCTTCTTTTTCTTTTGTTGATAGAGACTGAGCTAAATGCACTATTTGTAGAGCCTCTTGTGTACCCAAATTAACTGGTTGTGTAGGATCGACAAGAACTGAAGATCTATCTTGAAAATAACTTGGGAGATGATCAAGTACCTCACCCTTAGGTGCCTCGAAGAGGTTTTTACCCTTAGATACGTCCTTTATTTTTACCTTTTTAGGTTCTTACACCGCCACATAGTGGTTTTCACCATCAAAACTCTTTTTCTTTTCTTTTCATTTTGTGACTAAGGTACTTGATATCTGGTTATGTCATGCTTGTAGTTGGTTCACTGGTGGAAGAGACTACGAGCTCAAGGGCATTTAGGTAACATGCTATCTCATAGTCATTTTGGAAAGTTAAAAGCTGAGGCTCTTGGTAGCGTTGAGACCAATCAATTAGGTGAAGATTAGCAAGAGGTAGGTCAATGATGGGTTCAATATTGTGGATGTGAATGGTATTATCTCTGGTGATTGCTGAGTTAGGGTCCATCAAGTATCTCTCTAAGGTACACAAATCAGGACTTATCCTACCAAGCGAAGCATTGTCCACTAAAGTAGCTTGCAGATTTGAATCCACTAATCCTACACTAGACTCGTTAGCTACCTCAAGTTGGGAACCATATGTATGGACAACATCAATGTCCATGTCAACTATAGAAGCATTAGAGAGAGATTCTCACTCATACTCATGTGAGTCCATATCTGAATCCTGACTAGGACATTTACACCAAGCATATTTATAGTGTCTAGATGTGGAAGCCCCAATGTCACCAAGGATAACACCTTCTTGAATGCCATTCATGTATTGATGTTCTTGAATAGGATCCTCAACATGATCTTCAACAATGGATTCTTCTTGTTCTAGGCTTGAAATTGTTGTGTTGACAACTGAAGTATCTGAATCTCCCCAAAGGATATTAGTGGCAGGGACCTAATCTTCGCACCTATCTTGTTGATTTGTCAAATTGGGTATGTAGTTTGATTCATCATCACTATCCATCGTAGCAAGGATAGGAGAAGTTTTTTTGTCATGACTTTCAAAACCTAGGCCAACCATTTTTTTAGACCTGCATCCAAAAAGAGCATGATCGAGTGGTTTGACTCTAACATCTAATCTATGACTAAGAGGACCATGACTTGGATAGCCCATACTTTTGACAAGAGTATACCCTCTTCCATATGTCTTAGGAGAGGGAGATAAGTTCTCATTATGCATGTATTTGTCTTCTCTATAGATCTAGTCCTTGACAACCACCTCTTCTTTCTCATCCTAGATGGGCACTAAGGACTCTACAAATGTACCAAATAGAGTCATGGCTGAAGATGAAGGATGCATCTCTTGTGAAGCTTTGCCATAGGACCTAGGTGAGACTGGTAGTTTTGTAAAGGAGTCAATTTGATACCCCCCCATACCAAGGTCTATGGACTTGAACTTATTCTTGCATTGTGCTAGGGTTGCATCAAAATCTTCTACTTCCCTGTTGAGAGGAATATGAGTCCCTGATGAAATTTCATTTATATATAATGTGCTATCCCCAGGTATATAGAATTCTACTCCATTATAGGGGAACTTAACACATTGGTGGTAGGTGGATGGTATTGCTTGCATGTCATGGATCCACGGTCTACCAAGTAGGATATTATATGCTGGAGGACTAGCATCAATAGTTTGGAACAAAATGTCCTTTTCAATAGGGCCAATCCTAACAAGAAGGATGGCCAAGCCCTTGGAGCTTCTCTCTACCTCATCATAGGCTTTAATGGTAATTTTCTTTTGGGTATCAATAACTTGCTCATAATAACCTAGTATCTTCAACAGACTCAAGGAACAAATGTTGAGCCCAGCACCCCCATCAATCAACACATGCCTAACATGAGTCTTGTGAATCATGAATTTGATATGAAGGGCAAGATTATGTGGATGGATCAAATATTTGTCATCTTCTTCTAAGAATTTTAGGTAATGAGGGATGGCAAGGTGGTTAACCATGTTTTGGAATTGGTCAACATCTACATTGTTAGGAACATTTTCTACACGCAAAGCATCCTCAAGGATGTGCTTATGTCTTGGAGATGATTCCAAGAGTTCAAAGATTGACATTTGAGTTGGCATTATTTGTAACTAGTCAACAAGATTATAGCTCATTTCAAGGTTGACTACTGATTTGGTGGTGACATTCTTAGATGTCACTTGCTTGGGTTTGTTGGACTAGTTGGAACTAGGGCCTCTAATAACCATAGGACCTTGACTTTGGCTTCTGGTGATAGCGTTGAGAGCTTGGGATGACCTTTGAGAGTGAGGACCCCTAAGAACCACCACAAGTTCTTCATCAAATATAGGAGGAGAGCCCACATCATAGCCATAAGGATCTTTGTCTCACATCATTTTGACACTTTCCTCAACAACCTCAAGCATATTGACCATATTTTCTGCACCTGTGTAGGTATAGTTGATTTCGGCCTTTCCATTCTTGGGTTTAGAGGTTTCCCCCTTTTCATATTTGGGAAAAGGCTTCTTGAATGCTTTATGGTCTACATTGGTATTCAACCCATTAATCTGAAGTTTTCTACTCTCAATAAGATCCTAAATAAGGTGCTTAAGTTTCCAGCAATGTTCAATGTCATGTCCAATGCCATTGTGGAATTTGCAGAAAGCTTTTTCATTCCACCAATGTGGCTTAAAATTAGGTATGCAAAAATTTTATGGATCTTGCAGCTATGCAAGGTTATTGGCAATAAGCATCTTGAAAACATCCTCACAGGAGTCACCTAGTTTAGAAAATTATCGCCTCTCCTTTTTAGGCTTATCCTGATACTTTGGTTTATGTTCTTGTTGGTTGGAGGATGTGTTGAGCTTCATAGCTTAGACTACACTAGACAAATGGAGGACTCCTTGATCCTTGGGTTGGGAAGAGTCCACAACTCCGTTGTTGACTACTTGCTTATTCTTGTTCCAGTGTGAGTTCTTGCCTTTGTCCTTATTAGCATTGTTAGTATTTTCACCATTGTTGTTATTGCTATGTTCTGAACCATCAAAGACCATCTTCTAAACCTCATACCACATTTCAGGCACCAAATTGCTAACAATTATATCAATCCTTTCATTCTTAGGAATAGTCCTAGTATAGTGAGAGCATAATCATCTCCATCTTTGTAAGAAGGTAACAAAGGATTCCCCTTGGTTCTGCTTCAAATTGCATAAGTCTAACATAGTGACTAATCTTGACAAGTTGTATGCAAAATGTTGAACAAATATGTGGACAAGTTCCTTGAAAGTTTATATGGGAGGGGTTATGTTAGTAAACCACTCCATGGCTTGGCCCTTGAGACTCCTTGGAAATAATCTCATAGGATAGGAGTCACCCTAGTGAAATGCAAAACTCATGATGTAGAACTAACGCACATGATCATGTGGGTCGCCATTGCCATCATACTTGTCATACTAGGGGATTTCAACTTTTCTAGGAAAATATTTCATACTCACATTTCTATTGAAATGATTGGGACAAATAGAGTCAAGTGAAAAGGAACTTTTAGGTGCCAACACCTTTTCCATCATACGCTTGAGTTGTTTGATCTCCTCTTCTTGAGAGGGTCTTTGTTTCTTGATTCTTCTATCCACATCAAAGTTGTAAGGGACTTTGGCACCCTTGTTAATCAAGCTCTCTAGGAACCTATTCTTGTTTTGATCAAGATACTTCTCCACATATTGTTGGAATAGTGGCTCTTGTTGCATCCTCATAAAATCTTGATCATCAAAACTTTCACTACTTCCTCCATGTTGAGAGCCATGATGAGCTCATTGGGAGGGTTGTCTCAAGTTCCTAGGAGTTTTTTGTCTCCTATGTTATGAAATCCTTCTTCCTCTAGGACTAGGAGATCTTGAAGGGGTCCTTGACCACCTTCTTCTTCTTGGGGTTCTTGAGGGAGTAGATGGTGGAGAGTTGTTTCCACTGTTGGTACCCCTATTGTTGAACTGGTCATTGAGTTGTTGGGCTAAAAGCCTATCTTGTTCTTCTTGGAATGCTTTCCTTTTCAACTCTAACAAAGCTTGTTACTCTACCTCTAGGAGTCTAAACCTTTCTTCTTTAGCGGCTTGTTCATCCAAAAAGGCCTTATTTTCATGTTCAATTCTTTTAAGCCTCTCATTCACATACCTTGAGGTTTTTTTAAGTGGAGATTTGGGCCTTGAATGTTTGAACAAGTCATTAGTAAATTATGAATTCACATGAGCATCACTAGATTCATTGTTTTGGTCTTTGTGTTGTGACCGTGCATCTTGGTGAGATCATCCATAATGTCTTTTATCTCTTTGATGGATGTCTAAATATCTTGAGTTGATAGGGGGTGATTCGGGTTGATTGTTATCACCAAACAACATGTTATCCCTATGTCTTTGGAAAATGTCATCAAGATTTTGATCCATCACTTCTATCTCCTTTCTAGTCATGGTGTAACTCATGTCCATATCTGATTGAGAAGGTGCTAAAGAGGTACTCAACTCACTAGGATTTCTTTTTGGGTCAAACCAAGTTTTAGACTCGGTCCTAGGTGATTGATCAAAGAGGGGCTCCTTTCCCTTTCACTTTTGATGAGTTTGAACTAAGGGTAACTGATGAAAGACAACTTGAGGTCTTTTTCCTTGACTAGCTTGGTATCTTGTCATAACTAACATGAAAGAAAAAGACCCTTGGTGATAAGATGACCCTATGAAATGCTAATAGAAAACTAGGATAGTAAAAGTGTTCAATTGTCCAAAAAGAGATGGTGAGATAGAAAGTTGCAAAAGGTGTAAACCAACACTACCACAGAGGTGTATAATAAAAGGATGACTATCCTAACACATATGGACTAGGAGGATGGATTTAACCAAATATATTGTTGATTGAAATTGAATTTTGATGGAAGTGATTTGGATAAAATAGTACTGAAACTCTCCAAGTGTGTTACCAAAGAATCTAAAGGTGTACTTTTTCAACAAGGATGATTCCTAACTTATCAATGACAAGCAAGATTACTTTGTAAAATCAAAGGATACTAATTCAAGGGGTCTAAATACAGGAACCCAAGGTACAAAGAGGCTTCCAATAGTAGAATAAGTCACCTACTAAAATATGGTCGACTAAGGAAAGACTAAAAAATGGCATGAATCAGGCAGACATCAAAAAGACTCTGTGTGACAGTTACCAAGCAAACAGTATGATAGAATTTGACCAAGAGATATTTTGTATGAAGTAGTGCGATAGTTTCTAGGCAGCCTGTGTGAGAAAATCCAGGCAAGTAGTGCGATACTTTTGCAATAATGAATTATCGCATGATAAATCTTAGTATAGTGTGTGATGAAGTTTCAGGATCATATGACTCTTGACCAATGAGTGCTAAAAATCTCAGTTTTAAAGGCAATTCGGTCAAAGTTTTAGTCTAAAGGTTGGATTTTTTAATTTCAAACATAGCACTAGTAGTAATCAGACAAGTTTGCAAATAGTAGGTGATCAAACATATCATAAAACACTTGCACAAGGGCAAAAGCAACCTTGCCAAGACAAGCAATTGTGATATCAAAGCAATAAAATCCTATGAATGCTACCATGATGTTTGATATTTTAGAACGTTCACATGGGTAGATCACAACGAGAACACTTCAAGCACTTACTAGCCTAAAAAATATAATGGCTCAATACTTAACAACTTGGCCCACACTCGATGCTCTATTGCCTCACACAAAGTGGTTACCCACAATAGATATTGGCTTTTTCATGGAAGTGCCAATAACACAACCAAAGGAATACAAATGGTGAGTAATCTTGGGGTGATCTGGGTTACTCCACTAGGATCAATGCTTTCACCAAGAAGCTAAGCAGAAAAATAGGGTGGCTTCTATCTATGGTTCTTAGTAAGGGCTTCCATTCATAATACCCCTCTTGCTCCCCAAAGGGACTCCTTACCTTGCAGAAAGTAACGGACCTCATGGCCATGAGAGTACCTTAAACATTCTTGCTCAACATTTTCCTCATGGTCACAATCCCACAAGTACTCACATCAAGCAAAGACAAGTACTACATCTACCAAGGTTTTGTGTCCTTGATAGCCTTGAGTTTATAGTGGGTTAGAATAGTTAGCAAAAAACTTGTCCCCACTTGGGTCGTTCCTCTTGATTGCTCAAGAGCATGCCCACTAAAGGATTCTAAAAGCTAAACAAAGAGTGGATCAACTTTTGAGTTTCAAGATTTCTGTTTCACCTCAAGGGTGAAGAGCATACTCTCCTAGCTCAAAAATTTCTCCCAGACACACCAAGCAAAGGTTCAATTACCCTCTTACTTTCAAAATCCAAAGATGGGTCAAGATTTTTGTTTCACCACAAGGGTGAAGAGCATACTCTCCTACCACCAAAAGATTCCTACAACAAGATATTAAGTGCTTATGAAAAGGAACAACTAGTATATGCCACACTTAAAATGAAAGCAATCAAACAAGCACTTGATTGGTTTTTATGCTTTGGGTAGCTCTGCAAAAATGGTTAGTAGCCCTTATACATTTGGAGCTTTGACATGCATTCTTTTAAGAAAATATTTCAAGCAATGAGAGCACCTACAAGCACAACTTGTTATCCCTACAAAGGTTAGCACATCAAAACCAAATAAAATCTACAAATCAAACTCTGTTCTGCCACAACAAATCAGAAATTCGAAGAAAATAAATCAAATCTTGCAAAGAAATGTCCAAAATCACTCACTGCCAGGCTTGGGCGATAGTTCTGTCAGAGAAAGAATCGTACGATACTTCTTAGTATATTGTTGTGATACTTCCTCTTTGTGTGATAGTTTGTGATACTTGCATGCGACAGAGAATAATATGACAGTGTGACAAAATCTACAAGGGGGCACGATACTTTAACTGGTAAAGTATTGCACTAGTATACAAGAAATTGTCATACGACATTGGAAGAATGTCGCACGATAATTCTGTCATAAAAATAGAGAGCCGAAACAGCAAGCTAAAATGATGATGAAAAATTGATGGAAATGCATTAAAAAAAGGACAAAACAAGAGTGTTCTACCCCACAGTGGGCGCAAAAAATGTACACACTAAATAGTGCACTTCTCTAAGTCATTACTGTGTGCTAAAATGTTTTCACACTTCTATGAGTCATTGTATCCAAGATTACTCAAGAATGAGATCTCAAATGGTGGCTCATAGCTCTCTATTCATGGAGTGCAAGGGTTTATGATGGAGGCCCTCAGATTTGACCTAGTTTGTGCCCATGCAAGTACACCATAAAATGAGAGATTCAAAAAAGAAAAAAAGAATGCTAGTCTCCATGATCATCAAATATGCATGCAAATGAAAATGAAAGTAGATCTAAGCTAGATGCAAGAAAGAAAATAAAAATGATGATGCAATGCTTCAATATGAGAGATCTAAGAATACCTTAGCTCCAAGATGCCAAGATTGAGAGACTCCAAGATGCCAAGACTCCAAGAGGATGATAATGCAAGAGATGATGATGCAAAAGGTGGATGATGCAAAAGATGGATGATTAAGAATGAGGAAAGAGTCTCCTTATAAAGGAATTTATAAATGAATGGATGGTCAAGATTAAGAGGCAAAAAGAAATGAGCAATGGTGGAGATTAAATCTTGGTTGATCCATGTGCTCAAGATTCTCAAGAGGCAAAATCAATGGACATGATTAAGAGGCAACAAGATATGTGGAAGAGATTAAGAGGCAAAAACCTTTTTCAAAAAGTCAAAAGATTCTATCTCATAGGAAAGTGGACTTTTCTTTTTATTTTTATTTTATTATTTTTAGAAAAGTGGTTTCCATTATTTAATTAAAAGATTTTTTATTTATTTAAAAGACATTTGTTTTTTTAATTAAATGTGGCATAGGATAAAGTGATTTAATTATTTAATTAAAAGAGATCTTTATTTAATTAAAAGGGAGCATGTTCTCTTAATAAAACTTAGGATAAAATGATCAAACCTTACGAAATATTAAAATAATTGAATTAATTACAATTTGATCAAGAAAATTGATTTGAATTGAAAATATTGCAAAGCATTGATTAAGGAAATTGATAAATTGGTTCCATCATTTGATAAATTGAAGAATGAGGACCCAAAGTCTAGGTGACCATTTTAGGGTGCATATATTTGCCCCTCTTTGGGTAATGTGTGATCATTCTGGGAACACATGTAGCCAAAGAATGAAATTGAAATGTGAGATCGATTTGGGATCACAAAACAACCCAGATGTGTGTTTGACAGATGGGAACACATCAGGACAAAGATAAGCTGAATGAAAAAAAAGACAAGGTTTAAATTGATAGGTTTGATAAAGCTGAATCAAGGATTGAAGTTTGATAGGTACTGCCCCCTCGTGATCGAAATTAAAATGAGATAGAGGAGAAACAGTAAATTGATAAATTTGATCAAATCGAACTAAAGATAAGGTTCTTGATGTAAGATGAAAAATATAAGGATCACAAAACCAAGGTAGATCATCATGAAAGGTTATGCCTCAAGGTTGAATTAGAAGAAAAAGAAGTGGGGTGAAAGCGAATGAAAGATAGAAGTTTTGAAGAGGTGAAGAGAAATGGAGAGAAGAAAGAGAATTTGCCTCAAGATTGATCAACTGTTTAAGATAGGAAATTTCAATTGAGATCACAAAAGAAGATAAGGAAATGAAGATCAAAATGTGATCACAGTTGATTAAAAGTCCAAAAGAAAGATGAAGGAAAACCCTCTCAAACTCATAATGCAGCCTAAAAATGCAAATTAATATGAAGTCTAACAATGCAAGCTACATGAAAATGATGAAAATGCAAAGGTGTACTTGCAATAAAGCAACTATAACATAGGATTTTGTGTTCATCATTCATTAGAGAATGTTAAGGAACTTATTTTCATCATTGGGCCATTATTAATAGACATCGAAAAATCACACAACCATCACTAGTCACAAGCGCAACTATGAAGATATGAATGTGATTGATATCGGATTGGAATGTGGAAAGATTCTAATATAAGAATCAAAGACATAAAGGTCAAGATGACTTAGATGTTAGCTTACCCAATTTAATGTAGCAAAACCACACTTGCATCAAGGCAAAGATGTCAGGATGACCATAAGAACGGTTGTGCAAAACAGTCAAGGATAATGCCTCAAATATCCAAAGTGTTTCAAGGGAGCAACAAGAGACACTCAAGATCTTCAAGAACACACCCACAAGAAGAATGCAAATGAAAACATGCCCCATGCCCCAAGTCCTCTAGCTATGCATCATGGAGAGACTTATTAGACAAGGACACTCAATGAAAATCAATAACAATTAGCACACAAAGAAAAGATCATGACATAGCTCAAGCATCAAGTGTTGCATTTAAAAATTTAAGTGTGTTAACTGATACTGAGTTTTGAGGATAAGGATCGAATGCTTGCAAGCAGGTAAGATCACATGACAAAACTAGGGAAGACCAAACTGAGAAGTGTTGAGAAACACTCAATGCTAGGGGTTGTGTTGAAAAACACAGTTTGCAAGGTGTTGAAAAACACCATTTGTGACTTTTCAGGACTTTTTATAATTTTTTTGTATTTTTTCTACCAAGGCACCTGTTTCCAAGTTTTCATCAAGGCACTTTTTCTATTTTTTTTAAATTTTTTTTGGTATTTTTGAAATATATAATTTTTTTTGGAGATACATCAAAGCAACTATTTTTATAATTTTTGGCAATATATCATATTTTTTGGATTTTTTCAAGATCAATAAGTATGTACAATGGATGCCCCCAGATAGAATGGGCATCAAACTCCCAAGTAAGATCACATCGTGTAGTCCCAATGTCTAGCAAGGTGGAGAACAAGAGGGATTAGCAAGCTGGTGGAAGAGATGGAAGACAAGAGAATGAAGGAGAATGAATGGAATAAATCCTCAAGGGAAAACTCCTCAAGAGTACCCAAACTAAGGAAAAACTTTCATGTAAAGCACATTTGGATAAGAAATGAAAGGTCAACATAGGATAAGTCATAAAAAGCATAATGCAAAAGAAGGAAAGGATGTAGTCCAAAGGAGTAGACATGTCAAGAGGCTTCATAGCATCGTGTTTTGCTTTTTTTTAATAGATCAAGACCAAAGGAGAAAAGGATAGCAAAAGGTTAGAATGAATGGAGGAAAATAAATATGAAGGCTAAACATGAATGGAATGAAAGCTAGATCATTGTAAGATAGCTCACAAGATAGCCAAATGTTTGTGTATAGGTCAACATTATCAAGATCAAAGAGAGAAGATGAAATGGATGAAATATGTAGAAGAACTACGCATGATGCCTAATTGCTAGGTTTTCATCATGGTACTTATCCAAGGTGCCACAAGGGAGTGGTTTTCACCATAGGATCTTTTTCTACCAAGGAACCTATTTCCAAGTTTCCACCAAGGCACATTTTCAATATATTTTTTTTCCTTTGTCTTTTTGAATTTTTCTCCTTTTTTTTTTTTTTGAAAGAAGGCAAGCTTTTTAGATAATTCTCCTTGAAAGGATAAACCATGATATGCCAAGGATTCAAAATGATATGCTCAAAGATGCTGATAGGGAAAGGAAGATGGAAGAGAAAAATGGAGGATAAAGTTTTATGTAAAACAAGTGAGGTTGGAAGATATGAAGAATAGGCAAATGAGGAAAAAGGATAGAAGGTAGAAGGATAATGAATGGAAGGATTGTGAAAGGGTAGATGGAAAGTAAGGAAAGATAAACATCAATACATACACCTTGAAGGGTGGCGAGAGGATGGAGGAAACATGAATGAAGGAATACGTGAAGGAATATAGTGAACATATAGCAGCAGTTGTGATTTAGGTGCATGGAATGGAAGAATATTTTTGGAAGAAGATGAAGTGGAAGCCTTTGGAAGCTTGAATGTCAACTTCACTTGTTTCTTAACATTAGAATCTTTCAAGAGAGACTTTGGAATCCATATAGTCGTAGGCTTTTCATTTCTTTTTGATGATTTAGAGAGAATATCTTCAATGATGAATTTTGGAACCCATGCTTGTCTTGTAGTTTTCTTCTTAGATATCTCTTTTGACTTTATGCCTCCATGTTGACTAGAGGAGACATGGTGATCTTATTTTTTTGATGGATTCTTCTATTGCTTCTTTTTCTTGTATTGAACATTCAAGTTACTTCCAAAAGACTTGGGACTTGTGGAAGAAGGAGGATATGACTGGTTTAGATGGGTGGGTGGATGAAAAAGATTCAAGGGTATGCATCTATGTTGATCTTGAGGAAAGATAGGAGATGGAGGGATGTAAGGACCCAAGATGGATGACACATTAGGAGATTTAGGAGAGGAAAGTGAAGGGACATAAGGGCCCAAGATGGAAGGAAGATGTGAAGCCCTTAGTATTGGTGGAGGAGGTCCAAGGATGGACGTGGAAGATACAAAAGGATAATCAATAAGTTCATCAACATCTATATGAAAATCAAGGATATCAGCATCTTTAGAGTGAGCATTAGGATTTTAAAAAGAATCATGAACATCTTGAATAGGAGCAACTTCTTTGATAGGATTGTTCGGAGCTTGAAAAGACTTAGCAAGAGTAGAAAGTGGAAGTGAACAAGGAATGGTAGAACAAGAAGATGAAAGAATTTGATCTTGACAAGGAGCTTTGGATAGCATAAGTGCATCATTTTTTTCTTGATTTTCAAAAGGCTTAACATTGGAAGTAACAACACCATTTTTAATAACCTTAATGGAAGTATCATCTTTGGAAAACACAAGTGTAGTAAGGCTATTTTGATTTTCAATAAGCTCAATGGTGTAAGTAGTAGCTTGATCTTGCTTAGGAGAAGACTTAAGACATGGTGGAATGAATGAGAAAGGGCGTAGAGGATCAGAAGAACCATGGAACTGATAAGAAACATCATGAAAATAATTGGAGGACATGGAGGGTTCTTGATCTTGATCTTTCTTTATGTTCTTTTCTTTATCATTTTTAGAGTCCTCTTGACATGGAGCCACTTCTAAGGACTAGGAAGCATGTTGGAATTATATGGAAGACTTTGGAAGAGATAGTGAAGGACTAGTTGAAGTAGGCATTGTAGCGTATAAAGGTTTAGGCTCTTTAGGTTTAGCATCATTGAAAGTATTTGCAGCCAAGTGAAGGTTAGCATCAGTTTCTTTAAGAGGTAGCCCTTGAGGATAACTATAGGGAACTACATGAAAAGTATTAAGACCTTTGTTCGATGAAGAATTTGTGAAAGATTTGGAAGACTCAGAAGCTTTAGGAAATGTATGAGTATTGGAGGAAGTAGGGGATGGAAGGGAACCATCACAAGATAGAAGTCCATCATTAAAATAATCTTTCTTGAGAGTCTAATCTTTATTTTCAGCATGAATATTCTTAGAGGAATGATTCTTATAATATTGATGTTTCAAATCAGCATGGTGCATTTTATAGTCCTCAATAGTAGTAAATGGATCATAATCAAGGTATTGTTCACAGAAATCATCAAAGTCTCTTTCAAAATCAAAATCATATGGATCACCATCATGATCTATCCAATAGGATGACCCTTTAGTAAGCATGAGCACACGATGAGGAGGACTCTTGGGATAGAGGTTTCATAGGTATGATTATATGGTTCATCATCATAGCCATCATCATAGCCATCATAATAGTCATCATAGTCATCAAAGGTGGGTGTGTCACTCTTCATGGGAGAGGTATCACAAGGATTACTAAATTTCTCATATTGAGGAGTAAGACTCTTGGGAGAAGTAGAAGAGGAATGAGATTGTGAATAATAAGAAAGTGAAGACCTAGTGGAGGAAGAAGACTTGGATAATGAAGAATGTGAATAATGTTTAGAAGATTCATGACGAGACTTGGAAGGTGAGGAATTTGAATGATGTCTAGAAGAGTCATGATAAGACTTGGAAGATGAGGAATTCAAATGATGTTTAGAAGAGTTATGGTAAGACTTGGAAGATGAAGAATTTGAATGATGTTTATAAGAGTCATGATAAGACTTGGAAGGTGAAGGAGAATGAGAAGACTTAGATGATGAAGAATGTTTGGAAGAAGAAGATCGTGAGAGAATCATGAGCATGATTCTACCAAAGGCGGGTGATTCACTTGCTTTCTTTTGTATTTTTTTCATGAATTTATCATCAATAAGAGTTTTGAAGGAATGATACACTTCAAATTGAGCAAGGAGATCAAGATCATCCATTTTCAAGAGAGGTTCTATAGAAAGATAGTTGAAACTCATGGTTCTAGAAGAGGAGGAACCAAGCGTGGAAGGAATAAGAGAAAGGATGAAAATGGGAGACTAGGAAGACATGGGAGATGTGGAAGAAAGAAGACCAAGAGTCATTTTGTGCAAATTGATACCATTGAAGTTCATTTGGATGTTGAGCAACATGTCATAGCACTTTTGGGGAGATCTTTAAAGTTTTTATCACTCAGGAACTTAGATTTGTTTATTTTAATTGATCACATAAATACATCAACAAATTTTTATCATTGATCAAGCATAGAAGATAGCAATCAAGGAGTTCAAGGAAAAAAATGTCTTCAAACAATGAGAAAGGGACAAAGAAACCTTGCACATGAACAAGAATAGTGACTTAGTATTTCTACTCCTTAAGAACTACTTGTGTATGTTCTCAAAATATTTTTCCAATCACGCACATAGTCCTAGAAAGACAAATTTGGTTGACCTATAGTTCTTAGTAATGGTTTGACTCTGCAAATTTTGTAATCTCAAGAGGGTGAACTCCAATCTAGGGGCATCGGGGTTTTGACACATTCTAAGAATTTAATCAATCAGAGACATTGAACAGATCTGACAGCCCAACAAGAAACTACACCTGTGGATATTTCTTCCACAAGGACATTTATATAGCAGTTGTCACTACCATGGTGAAAATAGCTATTATCACTCGAGAGATTTCATCTATGTGGTTTATCCTATAAAGGGAGTGTCCACTACGGTTAAACCTCTCTAACAAGGTGACTCACAAAAAGGACCACATGGGGACGTAGCTTAGATTCAAGGATCTGAGTTTTTGGTACTAACCAAAAAGGGAGTAGAGCATAATCCTATAGCCTCTTCACTTCACCAAAAAATAGAAAACATAGTTCATTGACATGCTAAGATTGAAACCACCTCACCAAGGTTTGTAATGTCAACAAAAATGTCTACCGAGCTCTCTAAGTGGGTCCAAGAGAGAACGTACCGATCAATATTGAAGACTAAACCAAGTAAGACGGTGAGATAGTAACAGTATCCTCCCTATCTACAAGGGGTTCTATCATCAAGAAGAGCTTCACAAAAAACTCACTCTCTCAAGAACACTACAAATAGTGTTCATAGGGCCTAATTACTATGTGAAACACATATGCAAGAAAGTGAATCTATGTCCTTTTTTAGAGCCCAAATTTGAAGTGTGATTTGTGAAAGAAAATAAACACTCAAGCTAGGCACATGAGAGATTCATTTAATTTCCAAAATCTAAATGTTATAGAGATTCAACAAAATACTTGAAGTCCAATGCAACACACTTAGTAGATTTTTGTTGAGCTTTTTTGTGCAAGCAAGCCACAAACTCTCAAACAAGCAAACAAGCAAACAAGCAAACAAGATATGTAATGTTTATCCAACTTATGCAAACCCTAGGGTTAGATCTAAAAATCAATTGTTAGGAGAAATAATAGCCAGAAAATAATTCAAATGGAAACTCATATCATGCATTGAACAATGAAAAATAAGTGCATACTCATCACAAAATTTTTTTTTTTTTGCATTTGACCTAATCAACAAGATCTGATTTTTTTGATATGATTTCGGCCAAAAAAATGAAAATGCAAAATAGAGACCCCTACTAAAAAATAAAGAGCTTTTAAAAAATGTAAAATTTTTAGAAAAATCTCTTCATTTGTGCCCTAGAGACCCATTTTACCAAAATAGACCACTTTTTGTAAATCAATTATTTGAGCTATGATATTACATCCAAATTCAAAACACAAAGAATGGACCCCCTGTGAAATTAGAAGAGCTTTTTGAAAATGTAAATTTTTTTGAAAATATGCTAATTTGTACCAAAAATTAATGTTTTATGAAAAAATTATAAAAATTTGAAAATACCTCAAAAAGTTCTGAATTTTTTATTGGAGCTTCTCTGATATGTCTCCAACCTGTAAAAAAGTTTTCAGACCAAAACACCAAGTTGTTTGGGAGATATGGTCAAATCTTTGAAAATCTAGGGTTTTAATCTCCAAGCAAATCTGTACAAGGGGGTTAGCTCCAAAAATAATCAAAACAAGCATGTAAAGGTGGGTTGCCCCACAGTGGGCACCAAAAATGTGTACTAAAATGTTGTCACACTTCTATGAGTCATTGTATCCAAGATTACTAAAGAATGTGATCTCAAATGGCAGCTCATAGCTCTCTATTCATGGAGTGCAAGGGTTTATGATAGAGGCCCTCAGATTGGACCTAGTTTGTGCCCATGCAAGTACACCATAAAATGAGAATTTCAAAGAGGAAAAGAAAGAATGCTAGTCTCCATGATCATCAAATATGCATGCAAATGAAAATGAAAGTAGATCTAAGCTAGATGCAAGAAAGAAAATAAAAATGATGATGCAATGCTTCAATATGAGAGATCTAAGAATACCATAGCTCCAAGATGCCAAGATTGAGAGACTCCAAGATTCTAAGATGCTAAGATGCCAAGACTCCAAGAGGATGATAATGCAAGAGATGATGATGTAAAAGATGGATGATTAAGAATGAGGAGAGAGTCTCCTTATAAAGGAATTTAAAAATGAATGGACGGTCAAGATTAAGAGGCAAAAAAAAATGAGCAATGGTGGAGATTAAATCTTGGTTGATCCATGTGCTCAAGATTCTCAAGAGGAAAAATCAACGGACATGATTAAGAGGCAAAAAATAGGTGGAAGAGATTAAGAGGCAAAAACCTTTTTCAAAAAGTTAAAAGATTTTATCTCATAGGAAAGTGCACTTTTCTTTTTATTTTTATTTTATTATTTATTTATTATTTTTAGAAAAGTGGTTTCCATTATTTAATTAAAAGATTTTTTATTTATTTAAATGAGATTTGTTCTTTTAATTAAATGTGGCTTAGGATAAACTGATTTAATTATTTAATTAAAAGATTTTTTATTTAATTAAAAGGGATCTTTATTTAATTAAAAGGGAGCATGTTCTCTTAATAAAACTTAGGATAAAATGATCAAACATTATGAAATATTAAGATAATTGAATTAATTACAATTTGATCAAGGAAATTTATTTGAATTGAAAATATTGCAAAACATTGATTCAGTAAATTGATAAATTGGTTCCATCATTTGATAAATTGAAGAATGGGGACCCAAAGTCTAGGCAACCATTTTAGGGTGCATACAATTACTTCCAAGAGAATCCATGAATGGAAAACTTTGAGAAAGCGACCTAGAGCTCCCTAGGCATGGAGTCACAAAGATGTTGATGGTGCTCTCAGCTAGAGCTATTGAAGCATCCAACCTTGCTAGTAAACCACACAATGGCAGATTCAAAGAGACAAGGGCAAGAATGCCAATATCCTCAAGAATCAGGAATGGAAATGAAATGCAACTATGCTAAGAATGAATATGCACGCTAAGCTATGGAAATGAAAGTATTACAAGCCTTACTAATTAAGCTATGTGAGCTAATCTAGAGCATAAAGGAAACTAAGCTAGAAAGCATAAACATGAAGCTATGATGCAAGAATGAAAGCTAAATGCATGAAGATCTCCAAAGCTCCAAAGTCTCCAAGAAATCTTGCAGCATAAGATTAGTACACACTAAATAGTGCACTTTTCTAAGTCATTACTTCCAAGGGAATCCATGAATGGGAAACCTTGCGAAAGCAACCTAGAGCTCCCTAGGCATGGAGTCATAAAGATGTTGATGGTGCTCTCAGCTAGAGCTATTGAAGCATGAAACCTTGCTAGTAAACCAAACAATGGGAGATTCAAAGAGACAAGGGCAAGAATGCCAATATCCTCAAAAATCAAGAATGGAAATGCAATGAAACTATGCTAATAATGAAGATGCAAGCTAAGCTATGGAAATGAAAGTATTACAAGCCTTACTAATTAAGCTATGTCAGCTAATCTAGAGCATAAAGGAAACTAAGCTAGAAAGCATAAACATGAAGCTATGATGCAAGAATGAATGATAAATGCATGAAGATCTCCAAAGCTCCAAAGTCTCCAAGAAATCTTGCAGCATAAGGTTAGTATTCAAAGTTGGGATCTAAGAATGAGAAAAGAGCTCTCCTTTTAAAGGAATTGAAAAGGGATGGACCATGGAGATTAAGAGGAAAAATATTTAATCAAGGGTGGAGTTTGAAAGAGGAGAAATCCATGTGCACAAATATTGTCCAATGAGAAAATAAGAGTTGACTTTCATGTCCATATGAGAGAAAAAGCTCTTTTCTTCTTTTTATAAAATAAGAATAATGCTTTATTTGTGCAACTTAGGATAAGAGGAAAAGTGGAGGTTTTTTATTTAATAAAAGGGGAGAAAATTCTTTTTAAATAAATAAAGACTTTAGGATAAAATGGTTAGCCCATAGAAAATAATCGAAAATGATAAAATAGGATTTGATCAAGGAAATTGATATTTGGAAAATGTTGATTTTTGAAAATATTGATTCAGGGGTTTGATAAATTGCTGAATGGGGGCCCAAAGTCTAGGCGACCATTTTAGGGTGCATACATTATCAAATTGTCATTGCTAACCCGAAACCTCACAACACTTACTATTATGATGACATGACTTCTATGGGGTTGTAATAGAAACTTTTAGTGATTTTTATTGTAACTTTCAATCCTTAAAAACTTAGATTATAGTTTTAGCATAATCCATAGATTAAATACAATAAAATGTAACTTGACAAGGCATAAAGATCCTTCTTCACTTTGAGCTCCAAAAGAATTAAGAGGGTATTCCAACTTTTAAGTGTTCACACATGATAAATACATAATTGTAAAGGTGGATAATTCTCATATTCATATGAATAGGAGGTTGATTTCATCAGTTGAATAATTAATCCATTTAGCATAAAATACCACACAAAATAAAATTGTATTACTCCTACCATTACTCAACATAAAATTAAACAAATTTCTCTTTTGACATTATGGGACCAAACTAAAACAGCATCTGTAAGATTGACTAGTGACAAAAGAAGGGAAACAAAGTCAAATAAAGAGCATTCCACACTATAACATCTCAAACATGTCTTGAAGATCTTAAAAAAATGTTATCACCTAGTGAAAACTAGATCACCAATATATGCACATCAAATAACCATTCTTAATAATCCATTTCAAGACATAAAAATATCATTTAATTTATTAAAAATATTACACTTCTCCTAGAATAGAAGGCAATAACAAATGGAATACAAGATAGAAAATGTGTCAGCAAAGTATGAATAATCCTTGATTATTTTAAATTAAATAAATTTTACACTTAAAATTGGAGATGGTCGTATGATAGAACTCAACCATGAAATTATATTTCAAGGAGTAGGAGATATTACACTTCATAAATTCCTAAATACTTATTATGAACCTTGACTCTTGAAACATTAAAATTTTATAATATTCTACCTTCTTCCACAAAATTTAGAATATTTGGAAAATAGAAGACAAGAGAAGAAAGAATAATTAATAGAGAAGAAGAGAAACAACAAGATTTATTAACTCCCACAACATTTCCTTTCTTCAATATTTAATTTTCTTAGTCATCCTTCATCTAAATAAATTTTTTTTCTCTTATATACCTTCTTCCACCCCTCTGCATCTGAAAAATGTCCTCATAACATCCAAAATATACACTATCATCAATTGAAATGTCTCATATCTATCACAAGAAGAATTCTTGTAAAAAAAATTAATGAGTTTTGTCCTAATGTAAAACTAGTCAGATGGTTACAAAGAGACACCCAAGGTCAGATTATGTCCATAGAAGCTATGGTGCTAGTTTGGATCTCATCCATGCTTGTGAGCCATGCCCCTATCACACTATGGTGAATTTGGCTACAAGGAAGGGGAAAATGTAGGATTCTAACCATATCCCTATTACAAGTAGTGGTTGTCATTGCACCAAAATATTGACCTGTTAATGCCCGATACAACCACTAGACTTATAGAAGACACATGAGGTGATTAACCATGTCATGAACCCTACAAGGGACATTGGTCCACTACCAACAATCCCCCTCCTATCATCACTCGCAGTGGCCTGCATGGATTTGAACCCATGACCAAGCTCTAATACTACTTGTTACAAGTAGTGGTTTCCTTTGCACCAAAATATCAACCTATTAATGCCTAATACAACCACTAGACTTATAGAAGACATAGGAGGTGGTTAAGCCATGTCGCGAACCCTATGAGGGATGTTGGCCCACTACCAACAATCCCATCTTAGAAGAGACTCAAAAGAATAATACCAAGGAAAAATAGTCTTAGAAAAGTTCACATATCCAAGTCCTATAGCCATTCTACAATTTGTATACCAACATCAAGGGATAAATAAAGTGGTATCTATAAGAGACTAAAATCCTAATAGACCCTAGTAAGCTCCCATAGTTTGGCAATAGGCAGTGATTGTGGGCCAATTAAGTTAAGAAATCCCTATAGCCACCCTTATAATTTGGCAAATCCCTACAACCATAAAGTGCACCATCAACCCATGATCCTTATATACGTCTTGCAACAAGGCCTTCCCTAGCCTCATCCTCATGCAACAGACAATGTCACTCATGAAAATTATCACTATAGATATCTTGAACACATAGAAAGTCATCTAATGAAAAGGGAATGGAAAGGTCTAAACAAAAAACTAAAATGTGTATCTTACTATGGGGGAACTTGATTTTTTTCAATTTCCTTTATATAATACATGTTTTAGTTGGTTGTTTAGCTACTACCAAAGGGAACAACTACAGAGAATACACATAATATCATCTACAGTCAGCTATAAATAACATTCCTCTAGGTTTTATATTAACTACCACAACTTGCTAATTCAGGTAATCTTTGTACTACACATAATCTCATCTACAATTAATTATAAATAGAATTCCTCTAGGTTTTAAATTGACTACCACAACTTGCTAATTCAAGAAATCTCTCTACTAAAGTTCACAACTATGAAATCTTTTCAATCTGAAATTCTTGGTTACCAAAACATATGATAAAATGAATGGAAGAAAGTAACAAAGCATTCTCTAAACTGTACCATATTTCAAGAGTAAATGTAACATCCTTAAGATGCCAGTTTTGATATGAAACCCATTTTTTGTCAATCTGCAATCCTCAAAATGTAGTAAAAAAGTCTTGAATTGTAACTCATGGAAATCCTAATGCACATGGAAAATGATCACTGGCTCAACCACATAACAATCAACATGGTCCAAATTTTACAACCTCCCTTCATTTCCCTAAACACATGTCAACACCTCACACAACTATGAGTGAAAAATACTGTCTTAAAAAATTATCATGAAGTTGCAAATAACTCATTATGAGTTACCTTTTCTTCATTGCATCCTCATGAATCGTCCACCTTAACAACAATTTAAACCTCTGAAACTATTCCATGTGACCATACCATTGTTGTTAACCATCAAATGCATGTCATATGTAACATCCTTGCTTCATTGTGGGAAAAAAGTGGGTCCCACAAAATAAGCCACCATTCATGTTTCCATTTTACTAAGTGAACCACATGTATATTTTCCATCCTTCCTCATTGGTGCAGGAGCACCTAGGCTAGCCTCCATGGTTAGTGAGTTTTTTTGGCTTGTACTTGACTCTAGCCAAGTCAAGAAGTTAGAATAGGTTTTTTGAGGACCTTAGTAAGTCTCTTGCAATGTTGGCTAAGTGAATTAGTCACTAGGGCTAAGGTCACTAATTAGCCTTTGTTAGTTGCTATTTCAATTTCCCAGTGTAGGAATAATAAGATTGAATCATTAATGTGTCTTAGGATTTAGAGTTTTTAATGGTTGTAAAGATTCCATTATGGTCATAAATGACCTTGGATCCTCAAGAAATAGGAGGTTATGAGTCCTAGAATTTAGGATCATGACATAAATCAAAGTTGCCAAGTGTTGAAAGGAAGTTGCCATCAACATTGGAAATTATTACAAAGAGTTGCATGCATATGGGTAGCTTTGGATTCCCTAAAGTTTAGGAGTTGGTAATCAACAAAAAATCCCTGAAAGTAAGGAAAATGGCATCTAATGATACCTAAGACTAAAAATAGGAGATTCATTCATACATTGTAATGGTTTTTAGAGAAAAGAAAAGAGAGCTCAACAAATACTTTAATAGAGATTTTCTAGTGTTTGTGTTGACAGTCATACTTTGTGGATTGAAAGTCAAAAACCAATGCTTATTTAGTGTTCTATGGACTATTAGGATAATTTTTCATTTGAAGTGTTAATTTTTTTGAGGACTTCTAGCTTCTAATTTATAGTGTTTTAGATCGGGTATTTTGACTGGTTTTGTTTTGGAACAGTCCATGCATTCATGGCTCCCCCATGAAATATAGCCATGAGAAATGCCTAGGGTTAGATGGAAATGTTAGTGGAGTCAATTAGTGTATATAGTTTATGGATTAGGAAGTTTCAAAAGATGAGGAGCTATTTTATATGCTAGGCCCTAGGCGAGTTTTGGAAGCCCAATTAGAGGTCTAGAGGTGAAAGAAGTGAAGAAAAATTGCAAGGTTGTATGGTTCCGTACTGCTCCAAGAATTTTTCATGAAGATAAAAATCATATCTATCCATTCTATGTAGATAGAATTCATACCAATGATTTAGGATTTGGTTTGAACAAGTTTGCTATCAAATTCACCGTTTAGTCCTAGAAATTAGGCCTATTAGGCCTCTTGCCCTAGTTAGTAGGAACCCCCTGTATGGTCACTATCAGGCCTAGAAACCTTATGAATGTTTTAAAACTTCCAAAAGGGTACTCGAATAAAGTCTTATATTTGTAATTTTTTTGGAAAAGGTTTGTAAGAAATAGGAAAAGGTGACTGGTTAGGGCTACTAGAATAGGCCTATTTTTAAGGTCAATTCATGATGAATCATGGAATCCGATAAGAAGATGATTGAAGACCCTTCCAAAATGGATCAAATGAGTAAGAAAAATAATTTTTTCATGATGGAGAAGACCCCTACAATGTTGGAGCATGTTTGTGGAGATTTGACACTTAGAGCCTTCTAAGTGAGTGTGGAGAAGTGAATCAAAACTAAGGTGTTGATCATTCAAGGTGAAGTTTTCAGAGATTGAATCTTATAAGAAGAGTTTGAATAGGTATTAGTTAATGATCTAAGCATATTGGAAGACCCTATAGAGGAATAGGATACTAGGAGGCAAGTGAAGTCTCTTGGAGGGTGTGAAAGCTAACCTTGAAGTTTATCATACATCATATTGGTATTAGAGCTTAGTTGATCAAGCTTGTGGTTAATGTTGCAATCTTTTGAATCAGTAGGAGAGAATACACCAAATAAATCCATGGTGACTAATGCTGAATTAGGAAAGTATGTTGAGGAATAAGAGGAGGATAACAAATTGCTAAGGCAAAGACTAGCTCAAATGGAGTAGCTCTTGGGTGAAGTCCAAGACAAAGCATATAAGGTCAAGGACAAGATTGACCAAAAGGAAGAAGCTAAAGCAAGGGAGAAGGAATTAGAGTTGGAAGAGGAAGCACCAACACTTGACCCTGTTCTTCTTGAAGAGCCATTCTTAAAAGCATTAAAAGCATTGAGTGGTAAAGCTTTGGAAGGTGTGTCACTATTT
This sequence comes from Chamaecyparis obtusa, assembly GCA_027943335.1. Lineage (NCBI taxonomy): Eukaryota > Viridiplantae > Streptophyta > Pinopsida > Cupressales > Cupressaceae > Chamaecyparis > Chamaecyparis obtusa. The sequence goes on along the minus strand of BSBK01002077.1, from coordinate 106,379 downwards.
AGTGGACAAATGGATCCAGATTCAGTTGTGGATTAGATTGATAGCATAGAGAACCATTTTGAATGTGATGGTATCTCTGAAGCACAAAAGGTAATGGTGGCCAAGTCTAGACTAAGAGGTTCAACTCTTACTTGGTGGAAGTTTGTGCAAACTGAGAGAGAGAAGGATGGAAAGGTCCTATTGTGACATGGAAGGGTATGGTATCCAAAGTCAAGAAAACCTACCTTCCTGATGACTATGAAGTCCAAATTCATAGAAGGAGACATAATCTTATGCAAAAAGATTTGTATGTACAAGTCTACACCGAGGAGTTTCAAACATTATGTTTGAGGTCCAAGGTAGTTGAAGAAGAGAGCATAAAGCTTGCAAGATACTTAAATGGCCTCATATGGTCTATTCAAGAGGAGATGAGTCTAGTGAACTTCAAATCCATTAGGCAATACTACCAAATGGCCTTGAAGATAGAGGAGAAGAGTAAGATAAAGCAAGAAACCTCCAAAGGAAAAGGCAAAGGAAAAGATACGAAAGGTCAAAGAGGTGGCTATGGTGGAAGAAGTACTGATTCAAGAGCTCAAGGTGAGGTAAAGTTTAGTGAGAAGAAAGAATGAAGCTCAAGCAGAGGTGGTAGAGGAAGAAATTCTAACTCTAGCTTTAGAGGAAGAAGTGGTGGTTCATCACAAGGAGGAAGAGGCAATTATTTTTCCAATATGAAGTTCTACCATTGTAATCAAATGGGGCACCCTGCCTATAGATGCCCGAAGAAAGGTGGTTCATCACAAGGAGGTGATAAGAGGACTAACTTAGTTCAATATGACTCCAATATAGAAGAAAAGAATACTGAAGTACCACTGAATTCAGAGGAAGGAGAGAACCTCATGATGAGGAGGACTCCAATCAAGGAATTGGTGAAGGAGGATCCAAGCCAAAGGAGATCTTTGTTTAGGATCAAATGCAAGATACTGGGGAAAGTATGTAGGGTCATTATAGATTTAGGATCTATTGACAATATTGTGTTAGAGGAGGTAGTCAGCAAGTTGAAGTTGACAAGGATACCCCACACCAATCCTTACAAGGTCACTTGGCTCAATAAGGGTCAACATGTGTTAGTGAATGAGCAAGCATGGGTGGAGTTCTTGATTGGAAGGTACAAAGACAAAGTTTTATGTGATGTGTTACCTATGGATGCATGTCATTTTCTCCTAGGTAGACCATGGCAATTTGACCACCAAGCGATACATGATGGAGGAAAGAATTCTTATTCTTTCAAGAAGGACAATGTAACCTTCAAAATTTAGTCATTGTTGGAGGATGATGAAGTAAAGACAACAAGTCCAAATGTTCTTATGGTAGGTGAAAAGGAGTTCCTAAAAACCATGGGAGAGAGTGAAGGCATAGGCTATGCATTGGTGTTGAAACCAAGAGAGGGAGATGAAAGTAAGGTATCCAAGAAGATTGAATTACCAAGGGAGATTCAAGGTATGTTGTAGACTTACCAAGGCATTGTAAGTGATGGTCAACCATCAAACTTACCCTCTCAAAGAGCCATAAGCCATAGGATAGAATTTATCCCAGGAACTACCCTACCTAACAAAGCTTCTTATAAGATGACCCCTCAACAAAATGAGGAAATAACAAGGCAAATACAAGAGCTCTTAGACCAAGGCCTAATTAGGAAGAGTATTAGTCTATGTGTTGTACCCACCGTACTTTCACCTAAGAAAGGAGGAACTTGGAGGCTATGTACTGACTCAAGGGCTATCAATAGGATAACCATAAGATATAAGTTCCCTATCCCTAGGATTGAAAACTTAATGGACTGTTTAGGTGAAGCAAAGTACTATAGCAAGATAGACTTGAAGAGTGGCTATCACCAAATAAGAATCCATGAAGGTGATGAGTGGAAGAGAACCTTCAAGACCAATGAAGGTCTATATGAATGGCTTGTCATGCCATTTGGTTTGTCAAATTCCCCCTCCACATTCATGAAGCTCATGAATGAAGTACTCAAGGACTACATAGGCAAGTTTGTAGTTGTATATCTAGATGATATACTCATTTTTAGCAAGACAAGGAGTGAGAATTTGGAACACCTTGACATTGTCTTCAAGAAGCTGCATGAGGAGAAGTTGATGATCAACTTGGAGAAGTGTGAGTTCATCAAATCAGAATTAGTATACCTTGGGTTTGTCTTATCACATGGCAATCTGAAAATGGATAAGAGTAAAGTGGAGGCTATCATGAATTGGCCTACTCCAAGGTCAGCAATTGAGGTAAGGAGTTTTCATGGTCTTACACAATACTATAGAAAGTTCATAAGACAATTTAGTGCAATTTGTGCTCCTAGGTTGGATACTATCAAAGGAGGAATGAAAACCAAGTTTGTGTGGAATGAAGATGCTAACAAGAGCTTTGAGTTGTTGAAGGAAAGGATAGCTACCCAACCTATTTTAGTGCTGCCAAGATTTGAGAAGCTATTCACCATTGAGTGTGATGCTAGCAATGTAGCAATTGGGGTTGTTCTAAGCCAAGAGGGCAGACCGGTGGCTTTCCATTTTGAAAAGTTAAGTGAGGCTAAGAGGAATTACTCCTCATATGACCTAGAGATGTATGCATTGTTCCAAGCTTTAAGAAAGTGGAGGCATTACTTGCTTCCCAAGGAATTCATAGTTTATTCAGACAATCAAGCACTTAGTTTTCTAAATTCACAAGAGAAGTTGAGTCACAAGTACATGAAGTGGGTTGAGTACCTACAAGCTTACACCTTCAATATCAAGTACAAGAAGGGTGTTCTAAAAAATGTGGCTGATGCATTGTCAAGAAGATCCCTCAAACTCTAAGAAATTCAGTTCAAAAGCATGGGGATAGATCATTTCAAGGATCTATATGAATATGATGAGGACTTTGTTGACATTTACAAGGTATGTGCTGAATACAAGAATCATTTTCATAGTAAATATGCTGAGTATACTTTGAAAAGTGATCTCTTGTTCAAAGGGAATCAATTGTGTGTTCCTAGAGGCTCTATTAGAGAGAATTTGATTCAAGAAAAGCATAATGGTACTTTGAGTGGTCACTTTGGGATCACTAAGACTCAAGACCTTGTTTCAAGGTTTTATTATTAGCCTAGAATGAATCTTGATGTTAGGAGGTATGTGGAAAGTTGTGTTGTATGTCAAAAGGCCAAGGGAACTTCTACCAATACTGGTATTTATCAACCACTACCTATTCCTACTAGGCCATGGGAATGTTTAAGCATGGATTTTGTTGTTGGGTTACCCAAGACTAGACAAGGCATGGATAGTGTGTATGTGGTTGTGGATAGGTTCAGCAAGATGGCTCACTTTGTACCATGCAAGACCACAAATGATGCAAGTCAAATAGAATCTCTATTCTTCAAAGAAATTGTGAGAATCCATGGGTTACCTATCAGCATTGTGTCAAATAGGGACACTAAGTTTATGAGTCATTTTTGGAAGAATCTTTGGCAAAGATTGGGCACCAAATTATCTTTTGGATCATCCTACCATCCCCAAACTGATGGTCAAACTGAGGTTTTTAATAGGATCCTTGGAAATCTTCTAAGATGTTTGACTAAGGAGTACAGACAACAATGGGATCAGTTGATTGGGCAAGCTGAATATGCCTACAATGACACCTTGAATAGATCCATAGGGAAGAGTCCATTTGAGATAGTTTATGGACTACATCCAAGGGGTTTCTATGAGTTGAGAGATATGAAAGGAGTCAAAGAAAGTGGATATGCAGATGATTTTGCATTTTCTATGAAAGAGGTTCATGAAACAGTGAGGAAGACATTAGTAGACAACACGAACAAATACAAAGCAAAGGTAGATGAAGGTAGAAGGATAGTTGAGTTCAATGTTGGTGATCTTGTCATGGTGCATCTAAACAAGTCAAGGTTGCAAAAAAGAGTACCTCACAAGCTATAAATGAGGAGGATAGGACCTTGTCCTATCTTAGCAAGATATGGTGACAATGCTTACAAAGTAGACCTGCCAGAGGACATTTGACTGTCTAATATTTTCAATGTTTTAGACCTTGTCCATTATAAAGGGCCTCAAGAAGATATGAACCAAACCATCCATGAAGTTATTAGGGATGTAGAAGACTTACAACTCCCTCTTGCTACAGATACAGGACCAGAGAGAGTACTAGACACCAGGGTCTACAAAAAGACTAGACTCAAGGAGTATAAGGAACACCTCATTTAGAGGTATGGGTAGAGTGTTGCTGATGCAATTTGGGTCAAAGAATCAGAGTTTAAAAGGATGGGCATTGATCCTATCATCATCAATCCAAGGATGGATTGAAGTTCTTATTTTTGGGGAGGATGGTGCAGGAGCACCTAGGCTAGCCTCCATGGTTAGAGATTTTTTTTGGCTTGTACTTGACTCTAGCCAAGTCAAGAAGTTAGAATAGGTTGTTTGAGGACCTTAGTAGGTCTCTTGAAATGTTGGCTAAGTGAATTAATCACTAGGAATAAGGTCACTAATTAGCCTTTGTTAGTTGATATTTCAATTTCGTAGTGTAGGAATAATAAGATTGAATCATTGATGTGTCTTAGGCTTTAGAGTTGTTAATGGTTGTAAAGATGCCATTATGGTCATAAATGACCTTGGATCCTTGAGAAATATGAGGTTATGAGTCCTATAATATAGGATTATGACATAAATCAAAGTTGCCAAGTGTTGAAAGGAAGTTGCCATCAACATTAGAAATTATTGCAAAGAGTTGCATGCATACGGGTATCTTTGGATTCCCTAAAGTTTAGGAGTTGGTACTTGACCAAAAAGCCCTAAAAGTAAGAAAAATGGAATCTAATGATACCTAAGACTAAAAATAGGAGATTCATTCATACATTGTAATAGTTTTTAGAGAAAAGAAAAGAGAGCTCTGCAAGTATTTTAACAAAGATTTTCTAGTGTTTGTGTTGATAGTCATACTTTGTGGATTGAAAGTCCAAAATAAATGATTATTTAATGTTATATGGACTTTTAGGATACTTTTTCATTTGAAGTGTTAATTGTTTTGATGACTTCTAGCTTCTGATTTCTAGTGTTTTAGATCGGGTGTTTTGACTGGTTTTATTTTGGAACAGTCCATGCATTCATGGCTCCCCCATGAAATCTAGCCATGGGAAATGCCTAGGGTTAGATTAAAATGTTAGGGGATTCAATTAGTGTATATATTTTAGGGATTAGGAAGTTTCAAAAGATGAGGAACTATTTTATATGCTAGGCCCTAGGTGAGTTTTGGAAGCCTGGTTAAAGGTGTAGAGGTGAAAGAAGTGAAGAAAAATTGCAAGGTTGTATGGTTCCATACTGCTCCAAGAATTTTTGATGAAGGTAAACATCATATATATCCATTTTATGTAGATAGAAGTCCTACCAATCATTTAGGATTTGGTTTGAACAAGTTTTCTATCAAATTCACTGTTTAGTCCTAGAAATTAGGCCTATTAGGCCTCTTGCACTAGTTAGTAGGAACACCCTGTACGATCACTATAAGGCCCAGAAAACTTATGAATGTTTTAAAACTTCATAAAGGGTACTCAAATCAAGTCTTATATTTTCAAGTTGTTTGGAAAAGTTTTGTAAGAAATAGGAAAAGGTGATTGGTTAGGGCTACAAGAATAGGCCTATTTTTAAGGTCAATTCATGATGAATCATGGAATACGATAAGAAGATGATTGAAGAAACTTACAAAATGGATCAAATGTGAAATAAAAATAATTTTTTCATGATGGAGAAGACCCCTGCAATGTTGGAGCATGTTTGTGGAGATTTGACACTTAGAGCCTTCTAAGTGAGTGTGGAGAAGTGAATCAAAACTAAGGTGTTGATTAGTCAAGGTGAAGTTTTCAAAGATTGACTCTTATAAGAAGAGTTTGAATAGGTCTTATTTAATGATCTAAGTCTATTGGAAGAACCTATAGAGGAATAGGATACTAGGAGGCAAGTGAAGTCTCTTGGAGGGTGTGAAAGCTAACCTTGAAGTTTATCATACATCACTCATGATGTTGCCATTATCTTAACATGTAAGAATTTCTTCATGCATATTTTAATAGTTTTAAAGAAGGGAAATAGAGAAAAAAAAAATTTAATTCTTCAAATATTAACAACAACTTGTGTTAGATAACTGAGAGGGGGGGTGAATCAGTTAAAGTTATCCTACAGTCCCAAACTCTAAGATGTCTAGCAATTGGTATCAAAGAATATTGGTTGCTTGGAGGAAAGTTTCAAGGACTTGAGAAAAAAGATCACAAGATATATAAAAGGGAAGTGCCTAAGCTGAACAAAGATAACTTGATGACATTGCAAAGAAGGATGAGGCTACACATATCTAGAATGGAAGAATCTACTCTTCATCTCCTAGACAATGGCTACATACAACCGAGTATTGGACCTTTGACAGTTGATCGGCTGAGAGATAGACATGAACACAATATAACTATGATAGAGATTGTTTCTCCTCTATTTGATGTAGAATTCAAAGATGTCAAAGCATGCACAATAATGAAAGAAATGTGGGACAAGCTTGCACTAGTTTATGGTGGAGATGAAAATGTAATGAGGGCTAGAGCTGAAAGCCTAAGAGGTAGATTTGATGATATGAAGATGAAATAAGGTGAAAACATCACACAATACTCTAACCAAATCAAAGAGGTGGTCAATGCTATTCAAGGAGTAGAAGGTATTATTTATGAAGACATTGTTGTAAGTAAAATATTGAGAACCTTGTTGTCTATGTATGCTATTAGAATCTCCTCTATTCATGAAATGAGATCTGCACCTGGTAGTAATCTTACACTTGATAGTCTAATTGGTAAGGTGACTAATTTTGAGCGAAATAGCTATGAAAATAGTATTTTACTAAGTGTTGAGTTTGCATTTATGTCATCCCTAAAGATTGGTAAGTCTAGCAATAAACATAACATAAAGAATGAAAGTGGCAGTGACAATGAAGATGAGCTTGATGAGATTGAAGCACTTATGGCTAGGAGACTTCATAAAGGTAAAGGAAGGTATAAAGGAAAGTTACCTTTAGCATGTTTTAATTGTAAAGAGATTGGCCATATCATTTCTAGATCTCATAATAGGAAAGATGAAGATAAAGGCAATGACCGAACTGGTGATGGAAAGTTTGGCAGAAGAGATAACTGAGATAATAGAGGAAACTGACACTATGATAGAAGAAACAACCAAGACTACAAAGACAAAGGAAAGAAGTCATGTTACCTTGTTGGAGATGATGATAATGACACCGACACTGACATTGATGAAAAAATTGAAGTGGTATTTGTTGCAATGAAAGATGATTTAGAAGAAGAAGAAAGGTATGTAGAAACAACACTTATATCTAGAGTTAGCAAGAATGATACATGTATTATTGATAGTGGTTGTACACATCATATGAATAGTGATGAGGATACATTTGAATACCTTGAACACTACAATGGAGGATCTGTTAAAATGGGAAATGATACACCTTTTCTAGTGAAAGGAAAAGGATCTATCTTGTTGAATGATAAGATTAGATGTGAGAATGCATATTGGGTGAAAGGACTTAACTATAATCTATTGAGTGTAGCACAATTGAATAACTCAAGTCACTGAGTTTCATTTGAAAGTAGAAAGGTGAAAATCTATGATGAAATCAGAAAGCTGGTAGGTACTGGTGGAGAATCCAAAGGTAATCTATTTTATCTTGACAATGCTGAAATTTCTTGTTTGTTGGCTAGAAATGAAGAAGTGTGGTTGTGGCATAAGAGACCGTGTCATGTGAATTTTGATAACATGGTTAAGATCAATAAGAAGAGAAGAGTTAAAGGTTTACCAAGTCTAACTAAACCTGACCATGTTATGTACAATCAATGTCAGAATGGAAAAATGACTAAATCTAGTTTCAAAAGAAAAGACTATTCTTCTAAAGGTATTTTGGAGTTGGTACATACCAACTTATGTGGTCCTATGAGAGCTTAGAATTATTATGGTGACAAATATTTTATTTTATTTGTTGATGACTACTCTATGATGATGACAGTTATGTTTCTAAAAGATAAATCTAAAGCTTTCAAATTGTTTAAGTGGTATAAAGATAAAGTTGAAAAGGAAACCGGGAAAGATTTAAAATGCTTAAGATATGATAGAGGAGGTGAGTTTATTTCTGAAGAATTCACTAACTTCTATAATGAGCATGGAAATTAAAAGATAGGTTTCTACACCGAGGACACCGCAACATAATGGTATTGGAGAAAGAAGGAATCGATCTACAGTTGACTATGCTAGAACATTGATGATTGAGAAAGATGTTGCAAAAATGTACTAGAGAGAAGCTGTTAGCACTACTGTATACACCTTGACCTGAGTTAAACTGAAGAAAGATACAAATAAGACACCTTATGAGCTATGGTTTGGCTACACACCAAATGTAATTTATTTCAAAAATTTTGGAAGTAGATGTTACATTCTGAAAGATGATAGAAATGGTAAATTTGACTCTAAGGGTGATGAAGGAATATTTATAGGATATTCTACTAAGAGAAAAGCATACAAATGTTTGAACAAGGCTACTAACAAAATGATTGAAAGTGTTGATGTGAAAGTTGATGATTTTGTTGAGAAGAATGATGAAGGTAGGAAGGAACCAAAAGAATATGGTAGGTTTACATATATTGAGCATCTAGACTATCTACCCAAGCCATAGGCTGAGTCTACCGAGGGACAGGAAAATGCTACTGAGAATCAAAAAATGCAAACTGAGAATCAAGAAGAAGCTACCGAGGAAGAAAATGAACTTGAACTGAATAATGAGAAAAGAAGAGAGAAAGTACTAGTGAGATTTGTTAGAAGACACCATCCAAAAAGCCAAATTATTGGAGACAAGAAAGCTGGCATGATGACACGAAGCAAGTTAAGATAGAACACGTGCTTAGTTTGTGAATTTCACCCTAAGAATGTTAGAGATGCACTTGAGAATGAGGAATGGATTAAGGCTATGAATGAAGAAATTGAACAAATAGAGAAAAAAAAAACATTGACATTGGTACTGAGATTGAGTGATAAAAATGTAATTGGTACTAAGTGGATTTTCAAAAACAAGTTGAATGAGAATGGTGAAGTAACTAGAAACAAAGCAATACTTGTATGCAAGGGATATGCACAAGAAGAAGGAATTGACTATGGTGAAATGTTTGCACCAGTAGAAATACTTGAAGGAGTTTGAATATTACTTGCATATGTTGCACATAAGGGTTTCAAAGTATATCAAATGGATGTGAAATCAACATTTCTGAATGGAATTCTTGAGGAAGAGGTCTACATAAAACAACATGAAGGTTTTGTTGATACAAATTAGAAGAACATGTCATGTAGACTACACAAAGCACTGTATGGACTGAAATAAGCATTGAGAGCATGGTATGAAAGATTACATGCTTATCTTATTAGTATTGGCTTTGTAAGGGCGAGTGACAATAGAAATTTGTACATGAAAGGAGAATCTGATGACAATATTTTGATTGTTGAAATTTTTGTTGATGATATAATATTTGGAGGACATGATATTATTTGCAAAATATTTTGCTGATGAAATGAGAAAAGAGTTTGAAATGTCAATGTCTGGAGAGATTAAATTATTTCTAGTTTTGCAGATTATATAACAAAATGATGTGATTTTCATTACACAATCAAAATACATCAAGTGTTAAAGACTTTTGGCATGGAAGATTCAAAACCTATAGATACATTGATGGTGACATGATGTAAGTTGACAAAAGGTGATGAATCAACTGAGGTAAATTAGACACTCTATATATCAATGATTGGAAAACTGATGTATGTGGTACACAGTAGGCCTGATATAGCACATGCAGTTGGGATTGTAGCAAGATTATCTGCTAATCCTAAGGAATCACATATGGTTGTTGTTAAAAGGATTTTGAGATATTTGAAGAAAATTGAAGATTCTAGTTTATGGTACAAAAAGGAAGGCAATTTTGAACTCCAAGTTTACATTGATATAGATTGGGCTGGAAACATTGATGACTAGAAGAGCACAACTAGTGGAGCATTATTTTTGGGAGAAATAATTGTAACATTGATAAGAAAGAAACAAGCATGTATTTCTTAGTCTACTACTAAAGCAGAGTATGTTGCTGCTACTACTACTAATTGTTCAACTATTGCTTGGATAAAACAAGTGTTGGAAGGAATGAATGAGGTGATCAATGATCCAGTGATTATATATTGTGACAACACAAGTGCTATAAACATTTCCAAGAATCTAGTGATGCATTAAAAAACAAAGCACATATCTATTAATTATCACTATTTGAGGGAACAAGTACAAGAAAAGTAGGTGAAACTAGAATTTTTAAAGTCTAAAGAACAATTTGCTGATATATTTATCAAGCCCTTACCGAAGGACACTTTTGAGTACTTGAGGACTAGAGTAGGTGTCCTTCCCCTATCTATAAACCACTAAGGTGATCAGGAGGTTGTATCAACCTATATTTTATTATCAAATCATTCATGTTGATGCATATAGATCACACTTTAGGATTCGTAAGGTTGTGAAATATTATAGAAGATGGAACAAAGAATTGTATATCATTACATGAAGGTAATTGATGATGAACTACAAATGTTTTGAATAAATTGTATGACTTGAAGATCTATGATTTGAGATCATTGAGTTGTTGATTAGATATGTAAGATGATTAAATCAGTAATATGTTGTCATTAATGTCAACTAGTTTTGACAATACTTATCTTGTAAGTTACTATACCCAAACATCTGTAGAAAGAAGAATAAAAGAGATGAAGAACATATATATCTAAATGAGGAAGATGGATATGACAAATGAGGATAAGGAATACACTGGGTAACTTTTGGATGAGTCTATGATCTTATGTTATTGACTTGATTATGTTGAATTCATCTATGATGAAGGATAGAGAAAAATGCACAAAGTAGTGTGGCTGGTTAATGAAGCATTTCAGTATACACTGACGTAGTGTAGTGTATACTGAGAATAGTATAAATTGAGCTTGTGTTCACTGATGCATTTCTTTGTTAACCAAGTAGGAGAAAAGAACTAAATGATTAGTTTAGCCGATGGAAGTTGATGAGATGTAAAGTGTTATGATTACAGAGTTGAAGATAATGTTTTTTATGAAGATCAAAGGCTAACATAATTCAAAGAAGATCTAAGGGATTGAAATAAAACATGTTACTGACACATCAATCGAGGAAGGTTTAAGCGACAAAATCAACATAGGAGATTAAGTGGAAAAATTTGATGGATTAAATTAAAATGGTTTACTTGTCTATTTAAGAGACTAGGGTTCCATTATGAAGCTCATGCCAGAAGAAGGAGTCTATAGAGATATCACATGAACAAGCTTCATGCATACTTGATCAGACTGGTTAAGGAGAACCGAACTGTAGAGATTACCGAGCGTCAGAAAGCTATAATCGAGAGACAGTAAGTTACTGAATATTGATTGAAACATAATTGATATATTGATCAGAGGATTTGAATGAGCTTAACATAGATATGATTATCTATAATTGAATTTGTGTTGTAATTAGATCACCTGCTGTTACATTTTAACCATTGTAAACAGATAAATCTCTTAATAGAGTGGACTAGAAAGTCTTGTAATGTCATTCATAGAGTGTACATTTGTTATCCTATCAACCCCATAGTTAATGATGGTTGGATGATAATGGTTGGTCTAAAATCCTCTAACAAGGTCACACCTCACAATGTGTTTTTAACCTTTAATAGGGCTGGGTCTTCACCAACCTCACTTCAAAAGAGTGAACAATTTTTGGTTTGCCGGTCCTAGGTGGTTTTTCCCTTTACATGGTTTCCATGTTAAATCTCTTATGTTATGTGTTGACTGTGATGATTTTTTGTTGTCATACTTTACATGTTTCATATTGGATTTGATCGGTAATCATTATATGTTATTAATTGGTAATCGGTAAAAGCACAGACAAAATACTATTTTATGTTACTGAGCTGCAAAAGTTTTAGTAAATTGTTTTTGGTTATACATTTTATGATTGAGACTGTGGATAACTAATTCACCCCCCTCTTAGTTATTCTAACAATTGGTATCAAAGTGTTGGTTGCTTGAAACATATTTTTAAGGGCTTCAACACAAAGATCTCAAAATGTATAAGAGGGAAGTGCCAAAGCTAAACAAGGATAACTTCACAATACGAAAAAGCCGAATGAAACTACATTTATCTGGAATTGGGAATTCTTCCCTCACACTAATGGAGAATGGATACCTTGCACCACCCACAGGTCCCTTGACCCTTGATCAACTAAGAGACAGGCATGAACATAATGTTACTATGATGGAGATTGCTACTACCTATATAGATGTTAAATTTGAAGATATCAAGGACTGTACTACTGCTAAGAGGATGTGGGATAAACTTGCTCAAGTTTATATTGGTGATGTGAATGTCAAAAGAGCTAGAGCTGAAAGATTAAGGGGAAGATTTGATGATATGAAAATGAAGGAAGGAGAAAATATTGTGCAGTACACAAATAGACTAAAAGAGTTAGTTCATGCTATTAGATGATCTGATGGTGTTTTTGATGAAGAGACAGTGGTAAGAAAAGTTCTCAGAATCTTATTGTTTGTTTATGCAATCAGAGTATCTGTAATTCATGAAACTAGGTCTGCATCTGGTAACAACCTTACTCTTGATAATCTAATTGGTAAGCTTACAACCTTTGAATGAACAAATTTGATAATAGTGTTGTACCATCTATTGAATCTACTTTTATGTCTTCTCTGAAGATTGGTAAGTCTAGTAGCAAAAATAAGAATGATGATAGTGATAGCAATATTGATGATGAGCTTGATGAACTTGAAGCTCTTATGGCCAGAAGGTTACCTAAAGGTAAAGGAAGATATAGAGGTAAATTACCTTTAGCATGCTTTAACTGTAAAAAGGTTGGTCATATTGCTGCTAGATGTCCACATAGGAAAGATGATGATAGAAACAAAGACTGATCTGGTGAAGGAAGCTATGGGAGAAGAGGCAACATCAGTTACCAACACTACAATAGAGAAAATTCAGATAATAATGATAAAGGAAAGAAGGTGTGCTACATTGTAGAAGATGTCATCGATACCAACACTGATGAAGATGTGGAGGTAGTATTTTTTGTAATGAAGGATGACTCGGAGGAAGATGAAAGGTATGTAGAAACATAACTTATCTCTAAGGTTAATAAAAATGATACATGGATCATAGATAGTGGTTTTACACATCACATGATTGGTGATGAAGAAAAATTTGATCATCTTGAAGAACACAATGGAGGATCTATGAGAATTGGTAATGATGCACCTTGTATAGTTAGAGGAAAAGGATCCCTAATGATAAATGATAGAATTAGATGTGACAATTCTTATTGGGTAAAAGGACTAAACTATAATTTGCTAAGTGTGGCACATCTAAACAATTCAGGCCATTGAGTTTCTTTTGAGAGCAAGAAAGTGAAGATATTTGATGATGAAGGAAGACTTGTTGGAACTAGAACACAATCAAGAGGTAATTTTTTATCTTGATAATGATCAGTCTTCTTGTTTAATGATGAAAGATGAAGATGCATGGTTGTGGCATAAAAGGTTATGTCATGTGAATTTTGATAACATGATTAAGATCAGTAAAAAGAAAAAGGTTAGAGGGCTACCTAACTTATCTAAGCCTGATCATGTTATGCGTCATGAATGTTAGAAAGGTAAAATGACAAAGTCTAGTTTGAAAAGAAAAGATTATTCAACAAAGAAATTACTTGAGTTAGTGCATACCAACCTATGTGCTCCTATGAGAACTCAAATTTACTATGGAGACATATATTTTATTCTTTTTGTTGATGAATATACTAGATTAATGACAATCATGTTCTTGAAATAAAAATCAGAGGCATTTAAGATGTTCAAATGGTATAAAGAAAAAGTTGAGAAAGAGACTGGTAAAAAATTGAAATGCTTAAGATCTAACCGAGGTGGTTAATTTATTTCTAATGAATTTACTAACTTTTGTAATGAGCATGGTATTAAGAGACATGTCTCTGTACTGAGGACACCTCAACAAAATGGAATAGCTGAAAGGAGAAATAGGTCAATCGTTGACTATGCAAGGACACTAATGTTGAAAAAGAATGTTTCTCAGACACACTGGAGAGAAGTAGTCAACATAGTTGTTATGTTATGAACCGAGTAAAACTGAAGGACACTAATAAGACACCCTATGAGTTATGGTTTGGCCACAAACCCACTGTAAGTTATTTTAGAGTTTTTGAAAGTAAATGCTTTATTCTGAAAGATGAAAGAAATGGGAAGTTTGACTCAAAAGGTGATGAAGGGATATTTCTGGGATATTCCACTAAAAGTAAAGCATACAAGTGTCTTAAAAAAGTAACTAATAAAATTATTGAAAGTACTAATGTTTGGGTTGATGAGTTTGATGATAAGAGTGCAGAGGAAAGCACAAAGGAACTGGAAGACTATGGGAGATTCACATACATTGAACAACCAGAGTACCTACCAATGTCATAGATAGTGACAACCGATCAACAGGAAAATAATACCGAGGAACAGGAAAAAGAAACCAACGAGTAGGAAGCACCTACTGAGCAAGAGAATGAACCTGCATAGGATGAACAAGAAAGAAGAGATCAGATACTAGAAAGATTTGTCAGAAGACATCATCTTGAGACACAAATAATTGGAGACGAACAAGCTGGCATGCAAAAAAGAAGTAAAGCAAGATAAGGTACATGTCCAGTTTGTGAATATGAACTGAAGAATGTAAAAGTTTCATTAGAAAATGATGAATGGGTTAATGCAATGAAAAAGGAAATAGAACAGATAAAGAAGAAAAACACTTGGATTTTAGTACCCAGACCTAAGGACAAGAATGTTATTGGTACTAAGGATATTTAGAAACAAGCTTAATGAGAATGGAGAGGTAACAAGGAACAACACTAGGTTAGTATGAAAGGGATATGCATAGGAGGAAGGAATAGACTATGGTGAGACTTTTTTACCTATTTCTAGATTAGAAGGATTTAGAATGTTACTTGCATACGCTACACACAAAAAGTTCAAAGTTTACCAAATGGATGTTAAATCTACTTTTCTGAATGGAATACTTGAAGAAGAAGTCTACATAGAACAACCTGAAGGGTTCATTGATCCAGACAAAAAATATATGGTATGTAGATTACATAAAGCTTTATATGGTTTAAAGCAAGCACCGAGAGCCTGGTATGAGAAGTTGCATAACTATTTGCTGAGTATTGGATTTGTTAGAACCAGTGAGAATAGTAATTTGTACATGAAAGGAAATTCTAATGATACTATTTTGATTGCTGAGATATTTGTGAATGACATAATATTTGGAGGACAAGATCACATCTGTAAGTCATTTTTTGATGAAATGAGAAGTGAATTTGAAATGTCTATGTTTGGAGAGATTAAGTTCTTTCTAGGCTTACAAGTGATTCAACAGAATGATGGTATATTCATCACACAATCTAAATATATAAAGGAAGTATTGAAGACATTTGGCATGGAAGATGTTAAACCTGTGGGAACACCGATGGCTACTGGATGTAAACTGACTAAAGAAGTTGGAACTACTGAGGTAAACCAAACACTATACTGATCCATGGTTGGTAAGTTAATGTATGTAGTTCACAGTAGACCTAATAGAGCACATGTTGTTGGAATAGTTGCTAGATTTTCTAAAAACCCTAGAGAGTCACACATGGTTGCTACAAAGAGAATCTTAAGATTGTGTGTGTTTGAATGTGGACCTCTAAATTAGGCACAAACGCAACATAGTCATTGCTCAATCATGAGATGGTGAGTATGAACATGAATTGTCCATCTCACAACATTGATTGAATTGACCTGTTGCCTCCTATGTGGATGGGGTGTTTAATTACTCTTAGAATGAGAGCCAAAAACCATGAGACCAATCCCACAATGGAGGATTTTCCAAGAGCTATGAAGATGAGTAAAAATGAAATTAAACTAAGATGAATATGCAATTTAATCTAAGAATTGAGATGCAATTACTAATAGATTGAAAGAGATATGAAGTGCAATTTTAATCTGAATAGCTTAAAATAAATATGATACTAAACTATGAGTATGTAAGCAAATTGATGTATTATAGCAATGCAATACTATATTAAATGAGAATTTAAACTAATTGCAAATAAAAAGCTTTGAATAAAGTGAGACTAAAAATCACTATAGTTCAATTACTCTCAAAAATTGCCTCCTTTGAATGAAGAAAATAGGTCCTTTAAAAAAGCAATCCTAGGAAGAGAATGAAGGGGTTCTTGATTTGAAACTCCTGACTCTTCATTCCCATTTGAGACAAAAAAGCATAAATTACTTAATAAAAGAATGGAAAATGCCACACAGGTGACCCTTCGAATATTATGAATTATTAATTAAAAGATGAGTGTCCATTCAAATAACAAGTAATTATTAATTCCTTTTTTATGGGTAATTAGCCAAATGGGGTGGGTTTAATTTAATTCTAAGCACTTAGGACTTTAGGATTAAATTAAATTATCATAAGGGTAATTTAGCTAATAAAAGTCAAAGACTTTAGGAATTCATTTTAATATTTGATTAATGCAATTAGGGTTTTTGCTATTGACATCAAGTCGAATTAAGTCAAGTAGGAGAGAGAAAATTGCCTAGGAAACTAGGACTTTGGAGATGTAAAATTGAAGATAATGCATCAAAATTAATCAAATTTATTAGGTGCCAATTTTAGGGTATTACATTTTCCCCTCTTTGAATTGATGTGCGAACAATGTGTTGATTCAAAGAATAGTTTGAAGTGACAGATCACAAGAAATTTGAAAGTCTAGGTTAGGTTGCCAAGACACTGAACAGATCAAAGCATGATTTTCTAAAGTCTAAGTTAGATTACAAAGACAACGGTCTTGAGAAAAGATGAGAATTGGGGTTAGGTTGCCCCAATGCCCAGAATGAGATTCAGATGCAACTTAGGACCGTCTCCAGAATCAGAGTTAGATTGCCCCAATACAAAGCTTAGCCCTCTGAGACCCAGGTTAGATTGCCCAAATAACAGTCTAAGAGAGATTTTGAGAGCCATCTCTAGAACGAAGCTTGACCCCCAAGAATTAGGGTTAGATTGACCCAATACCTAGAAGATTTTGAGAACCATCTCCAGAATGAAGATTGATCCTCAAGGATCTGAGTTAGGTCACTCAGATACCTAAAAGATAGATGACCAGATAGCAAGATGCGAGGCATCAAGATGCCCCTAGCAATGAGAACTGATGATTCAGATCAAACTGATTCAAGAATTGATTCGACAAGATTCAAATGATGTAATCATCCTACCCCCTCGGAAGTGAAATCAAAAGATGACATATCAGAAGAATGATTGACAATAAGAGATTGTAGAGAAGAAGCAATTAGACTAGATTCGAGAAGCTGTAGAAGCAAATCAGAGCAAAGCAGAGGTCATGTTGACCAAGTTTGACCATGGTTGACCAAAGTTGACTTTGATGAAAAAGAGAAAATATTTGAGAGCATGATGCAAAGATGAGAGTCTGGTAGGAAGATGATGCCAGAAGGCTAACTGCACAGGCGTCCAATCCCAAAAGGGTCCCAAAATTTAAAATGCAATTTTGAGCTATCTAGAGATGTCAGATTTTGATTTCAATCCCGAAAAACTTGCACAATCAAGATGAAACCAGGATGAAAGATGAGAACCTTTGATGAATAGATCTAGAAGAAGACAATCAAGAGAGTACCAAAACACTATCTCAATGCAAGCCTAAAATGAAAAATGCAAGCTTAAGCTAGATGCAAGCCTAGAATGATCATGCAATCCCTAGGACTTGGTTGTTGGACTCACTGTATTTATCATCATCAAGTTCATTTAAGCACGAGGTGATCACAAGATGCCATACAATCCTCACTAACATTGCAATTATGAGAATATGAATATGACATAAGTCTTAGATTTGTCGAAATGAGGTGTAAGTGTTAAGGCACAAGAAGCCAGAATGACCTGAACACCTATTCCTTTTGATTTAGCAAGTTAACATAAGCATCAAAGCACAATTTCTAGAAGGACCTGAATGTTGCTTGCAAACAGACACACTAGACACACAAGAGTTCCTTCTTTTGCCAAAGATTGCTCATAGTGACCCTGACGTTCACTTAGCAGGATGAGCGTTAGCAATTTTACTTGTAGCAGAAAGAAGTCAGTCAAAATAGACAAGGAGAAGAACCAACCTCACCAAAGCATCCATCTAAAAGGAGTCGAAGTACACATGGCCATCCAATACAGGATGAAGGCTCTTACAGATGGACACCCCTCTTAGATAGATTCTTTGGATCATTGGAACTAAACCAGAAAATAGAAAGAAAAAGAAAGATCATGCCCCTAGTCTTCACATTTCTCAGTCAAGGAAGACATCTTAGATTCGCTCGAGGAGAAATGATAAGGCAAACAAACAAACAAGAAAAGGAAAAGATCAGCATGCTTCAAAAGAACACAAAATTAGTTTTTAGTTTCTATTTACGTTTGTGTTTAAGCAGATTGAAGTTGAATTGGAAGAAAACAACATTCAAAGTCTTGGCAGGATAGCGACAGCAAGTAGACGTAGTGAGAACCACTGGTGACCGTTGTGAGAGATAAAGTCTTAAGAACATATTAGAGTGTGAACCAAGTATCAACGTGTGAACACAGTGAGAACCACTAGTGACCGATACAAGGAAGAGATCTCAAAAGAGAGGGGTTCGAATGAGAGGTAAGTTTTAGGAGGCAGGCACAGTGGTAACCACTGGTGACCGATACATGAGAAATCCTCAAGGAGAGAAATCTCAAAGGTAGCTAGTGATGGGGAGGCTAGGATAGACTAGCTCAGTCTATGCCCCTGATCCTCTCTAGGATCTAGGTGTTCTTCTAACACCCCTGATGGTCTATAGGCTTCCTTATCTCTCCAAGGACCCCCTGACCTACCTAACCTACCCACCAAGTCAAACTAGCTCATCTACTAACATATCAAGCTTAGCTCTTAGACGCTATCACTTACATAGGCTCAATAAGGGTCTTTTTGGCTTCCAAATCTTTCCCACACTCCAACAGTGAATTTTATAAGTTCCAAGATGTTTTTAAGGCATTTTTCACCTATTCAATGCATTGGCTTAGTTGGGTCTTTACTCTATTTAGGAGTTGCTTTTTATTTTAGGGCTACAAGGAAGTGCCAATTAGACCTCCTTCCAGATTTGTAGGACCTATAACTCTTCCTCCATACAGAATCACAATTCCTATCCTAAAGGAATTTCATTGCAAATGCCTAACCCTCAAAGATTTTTGAGGTCTTGAGTGCCCATCTAACCGTACAGTGTTTTTGGCAAATGTGAGGGTTTTAAGGGTTTGGAGGACTTCTCACTGTCTTGGTCTTCAACAACACCTTTCCAAAACTCTTCAAACCTCCTCCTTCACACCACTTCACCTTCAAACACTCTTCTTCACTTCCCCAAAGGGATTTGTCTTGGAACTCCCTCCTTTGTCACTTAGTGCAGTTTGTTTGTTGACCACTCCTAGTCAGACTATGCATAGCTCGCCTAGGGCTTTGTCAAGAACCTTCTTGCACCTACATTTTGGGCCCCTAATTGCACATATATACAAGGTAGGGTCTACACTACCTGATCCCAAAGTTCCATGGAGTTACCACAGTGGGGATAGGAGCTACAGGCCCTACTCCATCAGTGCCACCAAACTGAATAGTGGGCTGTCAAGTTTGATAAGAAAAAGAAAACAAACTAAACACACAAAAACCTAAACTAAAATGCTGATAAATGAATTAAAACAAAACAAGATAACTATGCAAACATGAGGTATCATTAGTAGTACACCATTCCAACACTTCAAGCCATGAAAAATGACTGTCAAACATTGGTTTAGTCTATACAGCCTGCTATTTCCGTACAGAATCATACCAAATGACATCCAACCTCCATATTAGGGTTTGGTAGGTCTTTTATAACCTTCTCCTTGGGGTGAGTGTTTAGTTAGGGATTTTTAGCCTCTTAGCATGGTTAGGCAATACAAAGAGAAAAGTTGCTAGCAACTTTTGAGCAACTTTTAGTTGCTTGAACAACCTTTGTTCACTCATTACAATGGACCATTGTTAGGCCTCCTAAAGCACACATGTGCTCATATCTTAACCAAACACTTATCCCTAGACCTCTAACTCATAGAAAATCAAAGATCTCAAGATGACAACATTTCTTGAGTCAATGTGCCATTCCTAATAGAAAGACCACCTGAACTTCTAGGACTTGGACAAAGCCTAGACACACAAAATGAGTACAAACTCCTATTGACTCTTATTTTAATTACAAACTTCAGTTAAGAAGTGCTTCACAACAAAATTTGATTAGTGGGAGCCCTTAGAAGGGTGCTCCTGCACCAGCTAAGTATCAATAGGTAGATGCAATGAGAATCACTGGTGACTGATGCACAAACAAAACTTTTGAAAGCAATAGGACAATGCCCCCTAGACTAGGGAGGTACCCCCAAGTGTGAACCAATTCCAATCCATGAAGAGTAAAGGAAAATCTCAAAGAAAACTAAAGGCAAGAGCATGATATAGAAAACTAACGTAGGAAATGAACTCAAAGCAAGAAACAAACTAAAGCAGGAAAGCAGGAAAGCGGGAAAGCAAACTAAAGCAAGAAACTAAAAGCCAAGCGATGCTGAGATGAGATGTAACTTCAAGAAATAAGAGGCACCTGTTTACTAGGTTTTCACCATCTTGGCAGAGATTCTATTTTTGCTACCATGACACCTGTTTACCAGGTTTTCATCAATGGCACATTTTCTTCTTTTTCAATTTTTTTGTACTTTTCTCTTTTTTGATTTTTTTTGTATTTTTGAATATTTCATTTTTTTTTGTATTTTTTTTTATTTTCAATTTTTTTTGTATTTTGTCAAATTTTCAATTTTTTTTAATTATTATCAAGGTGCTTGTTTGCCAAGTTTTAACCAAGATAATAGATACATCAAAGCGCCTATTTACCAGGTTTTCACTAAGATGATCATTTTTTCAGGACATTTTGCAATTTTTAGGATTTTTACCAATATATCATTTTTTGGGGATTTTTTTAGGACCAATAAGTATGTACATGAGCACATAGAGAATGCTTCAGCTGTAGAATTTCTTCAAGTGAAGAGCATTGATAGGCTCTTTGAGCTGTTCTCCTTCAGTGGTGGAGAGTTGATAGGTGCCAGATTCGAATGCTACGGTAATGACATATGGACCAAGCCAATTTGGTTCAAATTTCCCTTTCTGGACTTGCTGCTACTGATTCTTAGGGTTCTCCCTCAGGACAAGATCACCCACTTGGAATTCTCTTTGTCTGACTTTCTTATTGTAAGCTTTAGACATCCTCTTTTGGTATGCTCTTAGATGATCGAACACCACCTTCCAACATTCATCAAGTAACTCAAGCTCTTGAAGCTGGGATATTCTGTTGTCTTCATCGGTGATGAGGCCCCTCAGAGAGATTCACAATGTCAGAATCTCAACCTCAATAGGCAATACTACCTCTACTCCATAAACCAAGGCAAAAGGAGTAGCCCCCATTGGTGTTTAGATACTTATTTTGTAGGCCCACAAAGATGGATTAATTTGGAGATGCCAATCTCTACCAAATTTATGAACTATTCGGTGCAAGATTTTCAGGATTGTCTTATTAGAAGCCTCTACTTGTCCATTACCTTGAGGATAATAGATGGATGACCAATGCTGAATAATTATGAATTTATTGCATAAGTTTGTCAAGTCCTTATTTTTTAATTGTCCCCCATTGTCAGTAATAATAGATGAGGGTATACCATATCTGCAAATTATAAAGTTTAGTATGAACATAACAATGGTCTTGTCATTAGCTACAGTGAGAGGCACTACCTCAACCCACTTGGTAAAGTAATCAGTAGCTGTGATGATGAACTTGTGTCCTCTTAAAGAGGAAGGATGTATCTAACCGACCAAGTCGAAGGCCCATTGCTAAAATGGCAAGAAACTAATGAGAGGACTAAGTTCATGAGCAGGAGCATGGATTAGGTTTCCATGAAATTGGCATTGCTTGCAAGTCTTGGCATAGTGAACAACTTCTTTTTCCATGTATGGCCAATAATAACCAACTCTAATAAGTTTTCGGGCTAATGTCAGACCACTAGAATGAGACCCATAGATACCTTCGTGTACCTCAGCTAGCACATGTTTGGACTCATAAGGTTTTAAGCACCTAAGGAGGGTATTGTCTAGACCCCGTATATACAAGTCATTTTCTATGGGGACATATCATGAAGTAGTACAAATGAGGTGATGCTTCTCATTTTGAGTATAGGTTTTTGGAATGATTTGATCACAAAGGTAGTAAAAGATATGGTGGTAGCAGGATGAATCATGTCCAATGACTAAATAGATAATCCTAGATTCAGGAATATCATAGGCAGGGTAGTGTAATGCCTCCACCAGGAACTCATGTCTGAAGTCATTTTCTAGCATTTGTAACATTGAAGCAAGAGTGGCCATTGCATCAGCTACTTTATTGTCTGCCCTTGGAATCTACTGGAAAGAAATGTGTGCAAAATATTGTTTGAGCTCATCCACCATCCTTTTGTAAGGTATTAGTTTGTCATCTTTATTTTGGTAGACATCATTGACTTGATTAATGATTAACTAAGAATGCCCAAAGACTTTGAGCTCATCCACACACCATTCGAGGGCTATCTTCATTCCATTAATGAGACCTTCATATTCAGCTATGTTGTTTGTGTAAGGAAATAACATCTTATATGCTTTTGGTAATGAATATCTTTGAGGTGTAACAAATAGAATGCCTACGCTGGATCCTTGCTGAG
Organism: Chamaecyparis obtusa; assembly: GCA_027943335.1. Taxonomy (NCBI): domain Eukaryota; kingdom Viridiplantae; phylum Streptophyta; class Pinopsida; order Cupressales; family Cupressaceae; genus Chamaecyparis; species Chamaecyparis obtusa. The sequence goes on along the minus strand of BSBK01002077.1, from coordinate 83,375 downwards.
TGAATGATCCATCAAAGAACATGCTCCAAGATTGATGTGTGAGCAACATGATAGACCCATCTGGGAATTCAATACTCAATGGCTAGTGATCTTTCAAAAAAGCTTCCACTAGCTGATCAGTAATTGCTTGTCCCTTAATATCTTTTCTTTCCACATACTCAATGTCAAATTCACTAAGTATCATCACCCATTTTTCTAATCTACCCGTGAGGGAAGCCTTGCTCAATAAGCACTTCAATGGATCAATTTTTGCAATAAGCTTTGTGGTATGAGCTAGCATATAATGCCACAACTTCTAAGAAGTGAATACCACTGCTAAACAAGCCTTCTCAATGACAAAATAATTCATTTCATAGGCAACCAATGTTCTGCTGATATAGTATATGGATCTCTCTTTGTTGTTCTGATCTTCTTGAGCTAGGAGAGCACCCAAGGATGTGTTTATCACCAAGATGTATAGTATAAGTGGCTTCCCATGAATAGGAGGCATCAGTATAGGTGGATTAGCAAGATATTGTTTTATTTGGGTAAGTCCCTTGTCATATTCCTCATTCCATTCATAGGTCACATTCTTATGCAAAGTTTTAGTAAATGGCTGTGACTTGTCAGCCAACTGTGAAATGAAGTGCCAGATGGATTGTAGCCTTCCTTGTAATCATCTCATTTGATTGATATTCTTGGGTGGAGGCATGTCCATAATAGCTTTCACCTATTCATGATCAACTTCTATGCCTTTAGCTTAAATGATATAACCCAAGAGTTTACTAGAAGTAACACCAAAAGCATATTTCTTTGGATTAAGCCTGAGATTGAATTGTTCCATGCAGTCAAGGATGGGACCCAAGTCTATGAGGTGAGTTTTTCACTACATTCTTTTAGCTAAAGTATCATCCACATAATCCTCCATAGTTTTATGCATCATATCATGGAAGATAGTAGTAACAACTCTCTAGTATGTTGCTCCAACATTTTAAAGCCCAAAAGGCATGACATTCTAGCAAAAGGTGCCCCAGGCACATGTGAAAGTGGTCTTTTCTTGATCTTCTAGTGCAATTTTTATTTGATTATAGCTAGAAAAGCCATCCATCAAGGAATACATCTCATATCCTACTGTCATATCAACTATCATATCAATATTAGGCAGTGGGAAGTCATCTTTTGGACATGCCTTAGTGAGGTCTCTGAAATCTGTACACACATGAATGGATTTTTCATGTTTAGTGACTAAAAAAATGTTTGAAATCCATTCTGCATAATCAATAGTTCTTATGAAGCCAGCCTTAAGAAGCTTTTCTAGCTCTGCTTTAACCAAAAGTGCTACATGTGGATGCATTTTTCATAGCTTCTGTTTAATAGGTTTGATACCTGGTGCAATGGAAAACTGATGTATAATTAGGTTGGGGTCTAGTCTAGGCATGTCAGAGTAGGTCCATGCAAAGTTTATTTTCTTGCTTTGAAATAATCTTGTGAACTCTTCTTTTTCTTCAGCAGACAATGACTGTGCTAGATGAATAATCTGTAGAGCGGCCTCTGTACCCAAATTGACCAGCTGTGTCAGCTCAATCAATACTTATGACCTCTCTTGAAAGTGGCTCGGAAGTGTATCAATTATCTCATCCTTGGGCACCTCAAAGAGGTTTTCACCCTTGGATATGTCTTTCATTTTTACTATTTTGGCTCTGATACTACCACAAAGTGGTTTTCACCATCAGAGCATCTATTTTTTCTTCTTTTAATTTTTTGACTGAGATACTTGATATCTGCCTTTGTCATGCTGACACTGCTTTCACTGGTGGAGGACATCACAAGTTCAATAGCATGGAGGTAATAGGATAGACCATAATCATTTTGGAATGTTAGGACTTCATTGGATTCGGAAGGGGAGTTCCAATTTATCAGAGCGGGCCAGAGGAGTGAAAGGGAAGTAGTGACTAGTTCAACTGCATTCACAACATAATTCTCAAAAGCACTAATGAGCAAGTCAAGACCTAGAGCGATCTCATCCAAATGAGTGTTTGAATCCCTATAAGACCTTGTGTCAGAAGTAGAGGACATGTTAACACTAGTGGAGTCTAATTTGTGCAGCCTAGAGCTAGACCCTTCACCTACTTCGAGGAGTCTTTCATATACGTGAACAGTATCTATGTCTACATCATAAGTAGCATTAGATAAAGAGTCAAACTCATATTCATGTGAGTTAGTACTTGATGTAGGAATTTCATTAGTAGCATCATTAGACTCATTATTATCCCTTGTAGTATTGATAGCTTGATGGAGTTGTTCTTGTTCATAGTACTTTTTGAAAATGTGGTGGCCTATATGGTTCACCTATAAAATTGGGATCCATATTTAGTGTTGGTTTCCATTCCTCATAGGTGAATTGATGCATTGAAGAGGTTTTATCAGAATCATCTTTAGAATAAGTATTAGTATCAGTCTCTATCATATGAACAAGTATAATAGGCTCATCAGGTTCAGCAAAGCGTGCCGCAAAATCCAGAGGAATTGGATATGGAAATGCATCTTCATTAGAGCTATTCTTTGGATTCACTTGTGGAGTGGAATCTTCAATCTCTTGTTCAAGTTCAAGTTTAGGTTCAGGCTCAGGTGCAGGCTTAGGAGCTGACACAAATTTCTTGGTCCCCAAATGAAAGGGAGTCTTTTTAAAGCCTAAGCCACTAGTATCTTTCGTGCGATAGCCTATAGCTTCAATGGGTTTTAGTATGTCATTATCATTTTTCTCTATAGGACCACTCCCCTTACAACCAAAGCACTTCATGATCTTGAAAGCCTCACTGTATGGTTCTTTCTCTAAATCTAGAGGTGGAGTAGTTGTTTTAGCTATTTCTTTTCCCTTGTAGAGCCAAGCTCAGATAGCTCTTTCTTCATCCTCATCTTCTAAAGGTATATAGGCCCTTACAAAGGTGCCATCATAAACTATTTGAGGAGGAGCATTAGAAAGTTTGTTGTCTTCAGGAGGTCTCCCATAAGAGTGTGGAGACAGAGGTAGAGTAGCTAGTGATAGCATAGGTTCCATTCGGTATTCTCCCATGCTTGTATCCTGAAGTCTCAAAGTTTGTTCCATTTATTTCAGCTTAGCATCATAAAACTTAGTGGATTCTCTATTTCCTAGAACAAAGCTATTTGTGGTTTGCGCAAGAGTGTTGCAAGAGAAATTAGTATTCATAGGTACAGTGATTTCTGCTCCATGGAATGGAAACTTAATGCATTGATGATACGTGGATGGAATAGCTTGCATCTCATGAATCCAAGGCCTACCCAACAATATATTCTAGGAAAGAGGAATATTGAGCACTTGGAAAGTAACATCTCTCTCAATAGGACCTACATGGATAGGTAGCATGACTAAGCCTTGGGACTTGCATTCTTCCTCATCATAAGCTTTGATGGTAATATTTTTGCGAGGATCTATGCAATTCTCATCATATCCTAGCTGAGTGAGTACTTTAGCAGAACAAATATTAAGACCAGCACCATGATCTATGAGCACTCAATAGACACACTTAGGACCTATCATGACCTGTATATGCAAGGGAGCATTATGCGGGTGACTCAAAGAGTGGTCATATTCTTTAGAGAAGGATAGATAGTGAGGTGAACTCAAATGACCCACCATAGATTGGAACCAGTTGAGATCAAGATCCTTGGGAATGTTTGCCTCAACAAGGGCCTTATCCAAAATCTACCTGTGAGCAGGCGAGATCTTCAGTAACTCAAAAATGGTAATCTAAGCATTGGTTCACTGGAGTTGATCTAAAATGCTATGACTAGCCGAGCTAGTTGTAGGAAAATATTTCATGTTTTTTTTGGTGGAGCCAAAAATAGTCTTATCCACAATTTGCTTTGGAGTAGATGCGGGAATATCAGGTCTCTTATCTATAGTTTGATTTGGAGCAGATGTGGAAGCATCGAGACCTTTCAAAAGAACTCTCCCTCCTGATCAAGTGACAAAATTAGCACAGCCTTGAGATTGTTTAGATTCAGATGAATGAGGTGTAGAGCTATGCAAGATAAAAGGAGTCTTAGATTTGGGAGTGTTGCCACTCCCTCTAGAAGTGATCACGTCACAATACTCTATCTCGACAAGTTCAATCATACCAATAAAATTGTCATTATTAGTGTACGTATAATTAACTTTAGCATTGGTATTCTTGGTGTTTGAAGACTCACCCTTCTCATGAGGAGGGAAGGGATCCTTAAAAGCTTGGTGGTCAGAATTATTATTATGGCCATCCACAACAATATCACCACTATTGATCAAATCTTGGACCTTGTGTTTCAGTTGAAGACAAGTTGAAGTCTTATGACTAATGTTATGGTGATAGTCATGATAAGCATTATCATTCCACCAATGAGGTCTTGGTTGTGGGTCATAAGTACATTTTTCTAAAGGAGTAAGAATCTAATTCTCTATAAGAGTTTTATAGACCACATCAAGAGGCTCTCCCAAAGGGGTGAAATCATGCTTGGGTTGAGAGGCCCAAGGTTTGTTCCTAGCAAATCTTGAAGTCTATTGATTGTCTATTGTGGTCTTTTCAACAGCCTTAGCTGCTTGTATACTGGAAGTAAGATTAAAAGTAGACTTTGAAGGCTTTGTAGTAACATTATCCACTACTCCATCATTTACTACATCTTTGTTCTTATTGGTAGTCTTTCCTTTATCCTTGTTTGTGGAGAATCCTTGTTTATTGTCCTTATTCAAAGTTAATTCTCCCTTCTTGATCATAAAGGCCTCTATTCACACTGCTTGTTTGATCATACTATCAAAAGTAAGGGGACCTTGAAATTGCACTTGGTATCCAAAGTCTGGGACAAGATTGTCCAAGAAGATGTCGAGTCTCTCAGATTCTGGTAGTTTGTGAGGACACGTCATACATAATTGTCTCCACCTTTGGAGGAATGTTAGGAAAGATTCTCCTTGTCGCTATTTTAAGTTGCAAAGATCCTAGATGTTGACCAGATGATGAATATTATGTGAGTAGTGCTGGAGAAAAAGATTAGCCATTTTGTCAAAAGTTTTAATACTAGTAGGCAATCTAGAGAACCATTCCATAGCTGGTCTGCCCAAACTACGAGGAAAAAAGTGCATAAGATATGTTTGATCATGCATGAATTCCATAGACAATGCACCAAACTCCCTCAAGTGATCTTGGGGATCAGTTGTACCCAAGTATTTGTCATATTTAGGGAGTTCCACACCTTTGGGAAAAGGTGGCATATGAAGACTTATGTCAAAAGGGAAAGGACAAATACTTTCCATCATAAATTGTTGATCAGGTTTGTCTTTATTCCTCGCAAGTTGACTAATCTAATCTTGCATTTCTCGGACCATATTTTGCAACTTTGCGGTCTCAGTTTCTTCTTCCTTAGCTACAAGTGTTTCAACTTGATAGTCTCGGGGTAACTTGGCCCCTTGTTTAGCTAGCTCAAGGAAGTAATTTTCTTTCTCTTCTAGGAGAAGGATCTCCATCATTTTAATAAGACCCTTATTAGCTTTGGTAGTGTCTATATCTTGTTGAGTTATCACTTCATTTTCATTCCCAAGAATCTCATAAATACTCAGACTCTGATCTTGTTGCCAATCATCTTAGTTTTGATCAAATGGAGGAGGACAATAGAAATAGGCTGGTTGTTGATCTCCTTGAGGTTTGCTTCGAGATTGATCATCATTATGGGACTGATTTTGGTCATGTTGAGATTGACCATGAGGTTTCACATTCTAAGGTTGAGCATGACGTGGGTCATTAGAAGATTGACCATGATATTGATTGTTTTGAGATTGATCAAAGGTTTGACTATACTTGCCTGGTTGGAAATAAAATGGATCTCTCATCTTGTTGTAAGCTTATGCAGTGCATGAATTCTTAGTGAAATGATATGTCTAATGTTGAAAGGGTGTAGCCACGGTAACCTTTGGTGAGTGAACAGGATCAAAAGATTTAACTAATTTAGATGAGAAGATATCTTCAATAGTATCACTAGGTTCAATGATAGAACTATTCTCAATAGGATCAATAGGTATGATAATAGGATTAGTCTGAGGAAGAGGTCTTCCAAATTTGTGAAACAATGAGTTCTCTTGGAAGAATGAGTTGTCTTGGTCTTGAAATGAGAAGCAGGTTGCACTTCAAACAATGGATTAAAACACTCTTGAAACACCATAGGTGATGGTTGAGACAGACTATCTTTCAAAGTATTCAATGAGGAAATCGAGGATATCTCACAAAGTTTAGATTTCACAACAAATTCAGGAGGATCTATTTCTTGATTAGGAGGTTCACTTCTACCTTGATCAGGATTCTGAATGGGATAGGTCTTGCCACTTCTAGTCATGATAGTCATAGACAAAGATGAACAAGAGAGGACTTGGGATAAAGCTAGACTCGGTCTCTAAGAACAACACAAAAGGAGATAAAGGCTAGAACAACCAAGATGTGAGATGGACCTGGTATGAATCATCAAAAGAGGTGGCTAGAACAATCGAGATAAGACTATCACAACACGAGATACAAAAGGCATAAAGAGATAAGGTAAACCAATTAGAGACAACACGAGTCAAAGAAAAGATTGATTGATTCCTAACTCAAAACAACTAGTTTCTAATAGTGAATGATAGGAAAGTAGAAGAATAGACCTCAGACAAAAAGAAGATCAGATAAAAAGTCAAACAGTCAATGGAAAATAGGTTTGAAGAATAGTTTAATCAACAATCTCATTTTAGGATTCCAAGCATTCGTTTAAAGACACAAAGGTTCAAATCAAGCAGTTGTAATATAAGAAATAGTCGTTAATAGACCTATCAAGGACAAAGAAACTTGATAGCATCAGGAGAGTCTTTATTTGATAATGATTGGACAATGTTTAAGACTCGATAACAAATACATAGCTTAGTCCTACAAAAAAAATGGTGACAAGCCAAAACCTTTGCCCCATTGCTTATGCAAATACGTGCACCTCACACAGCCATGTCACCCCCTAGAGGGCACCCATGTTTTTTGTGTTTCCAAGGATTCAATGGTGTATGTTCAAAGGTTACCCTTGTAGCAGGGGCCAGTGTCACAACCACCTTCAAGCATCTAGGTGTATGCCTATGATGAGAATCTATGGGAGAGATTCTTCCCCCTCCCTGTGCAAAGATTATGACTCCTTTCAGAGGTGAACCAGGTAGGCCACTAGCTAAGGAAAGTTTTTAATAGGCTTCCATTCATGATAACCTTTGGTGCCCCTAATACAGGGTTGAGGCCTCGCAGCCACACCAACACCCAAAAGTCATACACCCCCGCAAGTAGGGCTAGGAGTGGCACTGCTCTGTATAACAGATGGAGCCTTCTCAAGATGATAGTCAAAGTCTTAAGAAGGAAGCTAACATGGTTTTGGAGTCTTTAGAATCAACAAAACTTTCTTTATTAGAGTGAGGTAGAATCACCGGTGATAGGTGCATACTCACTTGGGTCATTCCCGGAGGTTCAACTTCTGGTAGGCCCTCTAAAGGTGACATTAGACTTGGTTTAGATTCAGGGGTCAAATTTTCTGGTTCTCCCAAAGGGAGAAGAGCATACTTCTCTACCCTATTTCCTCACCCAAACACATCAAGAAGATTTATCATTGAGTTAGTTTCACTCCACCACAACTACAAGCTTTTGAGATTCTGGTTCTCTCAGAGAGAGAAAAGCATAATTGGCTGGCAAATAGAAGTGTAAAGATTCACTACCTTTCTTTGCTTCCCCAAGAATTTGTCATATTAGTAAGATCATTAGGATTTTGGGTTTATTCATGGTCATCACCTCTATGTAATGAAGAGCCAAATTCCCTACTCACTATCAAAATCCTCAAGAAATTTTAATGGAGCCCTATTTAGACTATGTGAATGAAAGCAAGAAACAAACACAATATTTTAGAAAATCTTCAGCTATCGTCCTACAATCAAACCAATAGTATGTTTTCAAGTCCTTGGTTAAACATCCTGCAAAAAAATATTATGTTGTGAAAATAACAGAGAAAGAATGAACAATAGCAAACAAAAAACTGTTAGAAATTTGAAACTGGAAAGACAGAAACTGAGAAAATTGAAACACTGTACTCTAGTCTCATGCGAGGAAGTACTCCACAATGCGCAAGAAAGTGAAAGATGTCATGTGAAGGTGCAAAAGCCTGCGCGAGAAAGTGTTACAGGGAGTGAAATCTCACACAGGACGCTCTGGATTCTCATGTGAATATCCATACATAGACAGTACGGATGCACATTAGAACTTGAATTTCTGTCAGAAAAAAATGAGAATGAGGCTAGAAATCAGTTTTTCTACCCCACGGTGGGCACCAAAATGTGTGTGTCTAAATGTGGACCTCTAAATCAGGCACAAACGTAACATAGTCATTGCTCAATCATGAGATGGTGAGTATGAACATGAATTTTCCATCTACAACATCAATTGAATCGACCTATTGCCTCCTATGTGGATAGGGTGTTTAATTACTCTCAGAACAAGAGCCAACAACCATGAGACCAATCCCACAATGAAGGATTTTCCAAGAGCTATGAAGATGAGTAAAACTAAAATTAAACTAAGATGAATATGCAATTTAATCTAAAAATTGAGATGCAATTACTAATAACTTGAAAGAGATATGAAGTACAATTTTAATCTAAATAGCTTAAAAGAAATATGATACTAAACTATGAGTATGTAAGAAAATTGATGTATTATAGCAATGCAATACTATATTAAATGAGAATTTAAACTAATTGCAAATAAAAATCTTTGAATAAAGTGAGACTAAAAATCACTATAGTTCAATTACTCTCAAAAATTGCCTCCTTTGAATGAAGAAAATAGGTCCATTAAATAAGCAAACCTAGGAAGAGAATGAAGGGGTTCTTGATTTGAAACTCCTGACTCTTCATTCCCATTTGAGACAAAAATGCATAAATTACTTAATAAAAGAATGGAAAATGCCACACAGGTGACCCTTCGAATATTATGAATTATTAATTAAAAGATGAGTGTCCATTAAAATAACAAGTAATTATTAATTCCTTTTTTATGGGTAATTAGCCAAATGGGGTGGGTTTAATTTAATTCTAAGCACTTAGGACTTTAGGATTAAATTAAATTATCATAAGGGTAATTTAGCTAATAAAAGTCAAAGACTTTAGGAATTCATTTTAATATTTGATTAATGCAATTAGGGTTTTTGCAATTGACATCAAGTCAAATTAAGTCAAGTAGGAGAGAGAAAATTGCCTAGGAAACTAGGACTTTGGAGATGTAAAATTGAAGATAATGCATCAAAATTAATCAAATTTATTAGGTGCCAATTTTAGGGTACTACAAAGATACCTAAAGAAAACTGAATATTATGGACTTTGGTATCCTAAGAAAGGAAAGTTTGAACTTAAGGTATACACCGATGCTAATTGGGCTAAAAATGTGGATGATAGAAAGAGTACCACTGGAGGAGCATTCTTCTTTGGTGAAAGACTTGTTACATGGACAAGTAAAAAATATTCTTGCATTTCCCAGTCTACAACTAAAGAAAAGTATGTTGTTGCTGCTACAAACTGTTCAAATATTGCTTATATTAAGCAAGTGTTGGAAGGTATGAATGAGGTAATCACTAAGCTGGTGATTATATATTGTGACAACACTAGTGCAATTAATATTTCAAAGAATCTAGTGATGCACTCTAAAACAAAGCACATATCTATTAAGTATCACTACTTAAGGGAACAAGTACATGAGAAGCAAGTGAAGCTAGAATTTGTTACATCAAAAGAACAAATTGCTGATATTTTCACAAAGCCTCTATCAAAGGATACATATGAATACTTGAGGACTAGACTTCGGGTCCGTCCCCTATCTACTAGTCACTAAGGTGATCTAGAGGTTGCATCAGCCTAATCTTCTCAAAAGATCATACATGTTGATATAACAGAGTTCACACTTTGGATTTTTGTCTAAGGTTGTGAAAGGTTGAAGAACTGGAATAGATTTGCACATTAGTATACAGAGATACAGAGAATGCACTAGAAAATAGAGAGTTACATGGCTACTAGAGAGTTGTAAGTTTTTATTATTCTTTAGAATTTTTGTCAAAGGGAGAGAGATCTCAATATGAAGCCAAAGACAAAGGGAGAGAGATACAAAAAATGGAGAGCATTGAAGATCAGTTACTAAGAACAGAAGAAAACCTGCGAGCTAAAAAGATCATATCTACAGAAGTTAGTCTACACTTGCAAATGCTTTTATGTAACATAGTGATTAAACATATTAAGCTAGGGAGAGCTTGTACCGAGTTACATCATTTGTTGATAGAGTTGTAGAATACATTTTTGGTATGTGTATGGCATATTTCATATTGCTTGTGTTTCCATCAATGTTAAAGGGAGAGATTGATGAACTACAACTGATTTGAATAAATTGTATGACTTGAAGATCTATGATTTGAGATCACTGAGTTTTTGATTAGATATGTAAGATGATTACATCAGTAATATGTTTTCATTGATGTCAACTAGTTTTGACAATACTTATCATGTAAGTTACTATACCCAAACATCTGTAGAAAGAAGAAGAAAAGAGATGAAGAACATATATATCTACATGAGGAAGATGGATATGACAAATGAGGATAAGGAATACATTGGGTAAATTTTGGATGAGTCTATGATCTTATGTTATTGACTTGATTATGTTACATTCATCTATGATGAAGGATAGAGAAAAATGCACAAAGTAGTGTGGTCGATTAATGAAGCATTTCAGTATACACTGACGTAGTGTAGTGTATACCAAGAATAGTATAAACTGAGCTTGTGTTTATCGACGCATTTCTTTGTTAACTGAGCATGAGAAAAAAACTAAATGATTAGTTTAGCCGATGGAAGTTGATGAGATGTAAAGTGTTATGATTACAGAGTTGAAGATATTGTTTTTTATGAAGATCAATGGCTAACATAATTCAAAGAAGATCTAAGGGATTGAAATAAAACATGTTACTAACACATCAGCCAAGGAAGGTTTAAGTGGAAAAATCAACAAAGGAGATTAAGTGACAAAATATGATGGATGGAATTAAAATGGTTTACTTGTCTATTTAAGAGACTAGGGTTCCATTATGAAGCTCATGCTGGAAGGAGACTACAAAGATATCGTGTGAACAAGCTTCATGCATGCCTAATTAGACTGGTTAAGGAGAACTAAACTGCAGAGATTACCGAGCGTCAGAAAGCTATAACTGAGAGACAGTAAGTTACTAAATATTAATTGAAATAAAATTGATATATTGATCAGAGGATTTGAATGAGCTTAACCTAGATTTTATAATATGCAATTGAAGTTGTGTTGTAATCAAATCACCTACTGTTAGATTTTAACCATTGTAAACAGATAAATCTCTTAACAAAGTGGACTAGAAAGTCTTGTAATGTCATTCATAGAGTGTACATTTGTTATCTTGTAAACCCCATAGTGAATTTTGGTTGGATGATAATGATTGGTCTAAAATATTCTAACAAGGTCACACCTCACAGTGTGTTTGTAACCTTTAATAGGGTTGGGTCTTCACCAACCTCACTTCAGAAGAGTGAACAATTTTTGGGTTGCCAGTCCTATGTGGTTTTTCCCTTTACAGGGTTTCCACATTAAGTGTCTTATGTTATGTGTTGACTGTGATGATTGTTTGTTGTCATACTTTACATGTTGCATAGTGGATTTGATCGGTAATCATTATATGTTATTAATTGGTAATTGGTAAAAGCACAGATAAAATATTATTTTATGTTACCGAGATGCAGAAGTTTTAGTAAATTATTTTTGGTTATACATTTTGTGATTGGGACTGTGGATAACTGATTCACTCCCCTCTTAGTTATTCTACCACTTGATCTAGATCAAAACCCAAAGAACAACTTGGCTGCTGAAGAGCTGTTTATTTTCTTTTGGCATTGTTGTCAAAGGGAGAGATATTTATATGAAATATTTGTTGATGAGAACATGAAAAGGAAGAGAAATTTCAATGTGAGAAAGAATAAGAGAACTAAAGAAGATCAAATTCGTAGGGAGAGTCTGTATGGAATTTTGTTTGTAGTGATTAAACATATTAAATATCAAGCTAGGGAGAGCTTACCGAGCTACAACATTTACCTATATAGTTATAGAAAAAATATTTGGTATGGTATGGCATATTTCATATTGTTTGTGTTTCCATCAATGACAAAGGGAGAGATTAATGACCTACAACTAATTGTATATTGATAAATTGAAGAAACAATGATTAGAGATCACCGAGATATCAAAATGATATGTAAGATGATTAAATTAGTCAATATGTTGTCATTGATGTCAACTAGTTTTGACTATACTTATCATGATATTTACAAACATCTAAACATATGTAGAAGGAATAAATGGTAAAGAAATGAGACATCTACATAAGGAAAAGATGGATATGACAGATAAGGATAAAGTATACATTGGGTAACTTATTGATGAGTCTATGGCATTATATTGTGACTTGAGCATGTTACATTATTCTATTATGAAGAAGAGATCAGAATTGAATAAGTTAATGTGGTTGGTAATTGAATATTTTTGTATACACCGAGTCAGTCTTGTGTATACCAAGTGATAGTAATAACCAAGTTAGTTATCACCAACGCATTCAGTATTAACTGAGTATGGATGAAAACATTAAATATTTTAAAAATTGACTAAAATTGATGCACTGTAAATTGCTTATGATTCCGAGGTAACATATGAAGTTTTTATAAGATCCATAGATGAAACAATTTAGAGATGATCTAAGAGAAGAGAATGAAATGTGTTATTGACACATCTACTAAGGAATCTTGAAGTGACAAAATGGACGAAGAAGATTAAGAGCCAAAATCTAATGGCTGATATGAAAATGGTTTACATGTCTATTTAAGAGACATGAGATTCATTTTTGAACTATACTGGATGAATAGAGATTTCAAAATATTTTGTGTGAAGACATTTTTCATGCATTCCTTATCAAACTGGTTACAAAAAGAACTAAGCTGAACTACAGGTATAACCAAGCGTCAGAGATATAAACACTAAGTGAAGTAAGTTGAAGGATATGATGAAGTGAATTGGTTATTGATCAAAAGAGTTTTTATGAGCTTAGCATAGATCTAAATATTTGCAAATTGAGTTGTATTTGAATCAGATCACTACTGTATCAATTTAAACATTGTTACAGCAAAATCTTTTAACCGAGTAGACTTAACAATATTTTGTATTTCTATATGACATTCAAGGAATGTTAATTGTTATCTTGTTGACCCCATAGTGAATGCTAGTCAAAAGTTAACTGTTAGTGATAAATCCTTTAACCAGGTCACACATGACATGTGCATTGTAACTTTTAATAGGGTTGGCTCCTAACTGAGCACACTTCAAACAAGTGAAATATTTTGGGTTATCGGTCCCAGGTGGTTTTTCCCTTAGCAGGGTTTCCATGTTAAATCCTTGTGTTATGTGTTATGTGTTATTTGTTATGATTGTTTTTCTATCATACTTTACATGTTGCATATTTGATTAATTGGTAAAGATAGTTTGGATAATTATTGGCATTCGGTAAATGATCAGAAAGATAGTTATTTTAGCTTACTAAGCTATTTGATTTGTTGAATAAGTTTGAAAAAGTACATCTGAGAGTTTGGGATTGTAGGATAACTGATTTAACTAATTCAACCCCCCTCTAAATTATTTAACAACTCTTTCCTTGACAATAAGAATCCTTATAAACATCAATTAGCCTATCTCCAATGGTCCCCAACTAATTTTCTGATGGGTGACCATTTGGATTTGAAAATTGCACTCTTGCACTAGAAAGTTTCAAATGTTGTCAATGGAACTTTTGCAACTTTTTCTAACTTTTTCCCCTACTTACTAAAACAACTTAAAACTTGATGCCTATCCCTAATACATAATTGTTGGAAACTACAATTGAAACAATTGTTGTATTTCATTTATGTCAAACCTTAACTGGTAAGACTGTTTCTATCTAAGAAAGTACTATATCTATTTGATTGTTGAGAAGGGGATAGGCAAGGTTGGTAACAATAGCACCTAAGGAAAGGTTGAGTTATCTTGATACTTCAATGAGTACTTGATTATGTGGCACAATGATAAGATAATGTATTATTTATCTAAGTAAGAATGAAGACTAAACTAGTAGGCTTAACTGAGAAAAAGTGAAGAAATCTAGTTTAAGCCGAGTGATGTTAGTGTCGACTGAGCTAGTATATACTGAGTAAAATCAGTGTTGACCGAACATCAGTTAATTGACAAGGAAATAGTTTTTGTGGTGACCAAGATTTCTAATGAAGACCGAGGAGTTGAACACTATATTGACAGTGTCAGTATTTTATATTTGAGGAAGAATTTAGATTTCCAGCCGACATAGTTGAATTCTCGGATTATGTAAAATGTGTTGACTTTATTTATTGTTTATATGGAAGTATTTATTGCACTGTAAAATGTTTTATTGTAAATCTATTAAGAGATTTGAGATACTTTTATAAGGATAGATGAAGAACATAAAGTTGGAAGGATTCTATGAATCTGACCTAACCCTAAGATCTACGAAGGAGATTAAGTGGCAAAAGATGTATTGACCTAATTGAGGAAGTATTAAGGAAACCGAAGGATGAGGTTGAAAAAAGAGTGGATGTTGGAAGTATTATTGATGTTATTGACTGTCTAAGCAAAAAAGGCTGAAGGAGAAGTGGTGTGATTACTTGAAGAGATTTCTAAGAAGATTAGTGATGGAGATGGAAAAGGTTCATAGTCAGTAAGCCATCATATGTGTATGGAATTAGATCTGATATTTGTAAAGTGAGTTGTATATTTCTCAGATCAATACTACTATTACTTTCTAACCATTGTATCGATCAAAATCCTTTTAAAAGAAGTTGACCTAATAGTCATTTGTATAAATCCTTTGAACAAGTTTGCATTCTAATGGGATGCATGTAAGTCCTATAACAAGGCGCACTTTTAACAGAGTAGTTGAAATAATTTAACTGGATCACACCTAACAGTGTGTTTGTAACCTTTGACAGGGTTGGATTTTCACAGAGCTCACTTTATAAGAGTGAAAATAATAGTAACATGTTACAAAGTGGTTTTTCCCTAATTGGGTTTCCACTATAAATCCTAGTGTTAATACTTGTTTGAATGTTTTGGTTTGAATATTTTTGTGTTTTACAAGTTAGATACTATTGGATCGTGGACTGCACTATTATATGTTTCTATTATGCAATCAGTAATGACCGAGTAGCTGTTGGTTATTGGATCTGATTTGTTGAAGAGTTTTAAAGTTTATTTTATACATCTAGACCTAAGAACAATTGATTCACCCCCCCTCTCTATTGTTCTAAATCATATTAACAATTAGTATCAAAGATTTTGGTGCTTATAGAGAAAATTTTTAAAGGTACTTGAAGCAAATGATCAGGATGTATAAGGAGGTACCAAAGCTAAATAAGGAGAACTTCTCTTGATGGAAAAGTTTGATGAAGCTGTATCTGGCCAGTATTGGTGATTCTACAAAGTATTATGTTGAGCATGACTATGTCACACCAGTTGCACCTCTAACTGCTGAGGAAATGAGAGCTAAACAAGAGCACAACCAAGCAATGTTGGAGATTGCATCTGGCCTAAGTTATCCATAATTTGAAGACATCAAAGACTTCCCTAATGCAAAGCAAATGTGGGACACTCTTGCAAACATCTATGGTAGTGACATTAATGTACTGAGAGAAAAAGATGAGAGCCTATGAGGTAAATTTGATGAAATAAGAATGCAAGAAGGTGAGAATATTGCATAGTATTGTGGTAGAATAAAATTTGTAAATGCTATTAGAGGAGAAAATGGAACTATTGATGATGAAACTATAACTGGAAAAGTATTAAGAACTCTGCTTCCTATTTATGCCATCAAAATTTTAGCAATTCAGGAATCTAGATGTAACCCTAACAATGATCTTACTTTGGAAAGTTTGGTTGGTAAGCTTACTACTTTTGAACTTTCTAACTATGATAAATTCACTATTGCTAATGTTGAATCTTCTTTTAAGTTACAAATGGTTTTGATTAAGACAAAGAAGGAAAAATAAAGATGCATCAGTGAGAGTGAAAGTGAAAGTGACACATCTGATGAAGAACTTGAGGATCTAGAAGCTCTTATGGCTAGAAGACTGAAAAGGGGAAAATGAAAGTACAAAGGTAAACTCCCTATTATATGTTTTTCATGTAATAAAGTTGGTCATATAGCTGCTAGATATCTTGACAGGGATGATAAGGATTGAGAAAGAGACAACAAGCATAAAGAAAAAAAGAGAAGATAGAGGTTACTGAATGTACAAGGACTACAAAGGAAAAGGTAAGAAATCCTGCTACATTGCTGAAGAAGAGACTGACACTGATAGTGATGATTTTGAAATTGAAGTTGTCTATGTTTCAATGAAAGATGAGTCTGATGAGGATGAGAAAATTGCATTGATATCTTATGTGAAGAAAAATGATAAATGGATTATTGACAGTGGTTGTTCACATCACATGGTTGGTGACAAGAGTAAGTTTGATACCTTAGATCATTATAAAGGTAGAAGTGTGAAATTTGATAATTATGCACCATGTCTTTTTAGAGGTAAAGGATTGATTAAGCTGACTGATAAGATCACTTGTGAGAATTCTTATTGGGTTGAGGGTCTTAACTATAATTTGTTGAGTGTTGCATAGCTTAATAGAACTGGCTACCGAGTGGAATTTCATCACAGGAAGGCCAAAATATTTAATGCCACTGGTGAACTGATTGGAAGTGGAGAACAAACAAGAGGTAATTTGTTCTATCTAGACCTATCTAAAGAAACATGTATGATTGCACAAATTGATGATATTTGGTTATGGCATAAGCAGCTATGTCATGTTAATTTTGATAATCTGGTAGAAATTAGTAAGAAGA
Source organism: Chamaecyparis obtusa (assembly GCA_027943335.1). Taxonomy (NCBI): domain Eukaryota; kingdom Viridiplantae; phylum Streptophyta; class Pinopsida; order Cupressales; family Cupressaceae; genus Chamaecyparis; species Chamaecyparis obtusa. The sequence continues at coordinate 66,359 of BSBK01002077.1, read as the reverse complement.
AGAAAGTGAGAGGTCTGCCTATATTGAAGAAACCTAAGAATTTAATGTGCAAAGAATGTCAGTTGGGTAAGATGAAAAAGTCTAGTTTTAAGAGCAAGACTTTTACTTCTGAGAATGCTTTAGATTTGGTTCATACTAACCTTTGTGGACCTATGAGTGTACAAAACTATTTTGGTGCTAGATATTTTATCCTGTTTGTCGATGATTATACCAGAATGATGACTGTAATGTTCTTAAAAGAAAAATCTGATGCTTTTAAATTTTTTAAGTGGTACTTGGCTAAGGTTGAAAAGGAGACATGTAGGAACCTGAAGTGTCTAAATCTGACCGAGGTGGATAATTTATATCCAATGAATTTAATCTATTTTTCAATGATAGAGGGATCAAAAGATAGATTTCTACACCAAGAACTCCTCCACAGAATGGTATAGCAAAGAGAAGGAACATATCTATCATGGATTATGCAAGGACATTAATGATTGAAAATAATGTTGCACAAAAGTAATGAAGAGAAGTTGTAAGTATAGCTATTTATACTCTTAATTGAGTACAGATAAAAAATATACAAATCTGACAACTTATGAGTTATGGCATGGGTATGCACCTAATGTAAAGTATTTAAAAAATTTTGGAAGAAAATGCTACATACTAAAGGACAATAGGAATGGGAAATTTGATGCTAAAAGTGATGAAGGCATATTCCTAGGCTATTCCACAAAAAGTAAAGCTTATAAGTGTTTGAACTCTAACACTAACAAAATTGTGGAAAGTGTGAATGTCAAAGTTGATGAGTATCTAGTGAAAAATGAAGCTGACAGCAAAAGAGAACCAGAAGATTACATATCTTTTGTGTATATAGAGGAAGGAGAAGCAAGTGACAAACTTGCACCTGATGCAGAGTCTTGGGTAAGCAATGTCAAGCATTGGGAAAACAATGCCAAGAGAGAAGAAGAAAGTGTCGAGTGACATGATGAAGCTGCCAAGTATCAGGAAGAGGTTGCCGAGCATTCAGAAGTTGAATCTGACAATCTTGTTGGTGAACTTGAAGAGAAAGATGAAAGGAGAGTAGAACCTTTTTTGGCACAATATGTAAGGAGACATCACAAGCCTAAACAAATACTTAGAGACAAAGATACTGGAACCCTGACCAGAAGCAAGATAAGAGATCTGACATGTTTACTATGTGAATTTGAGCCTAAGAAAACAAGGGAGGCATTAGAAAATGAAGATTGGATACAAGTAATGAATAAGGAGATAGACCAAATAGAGAACAATGATACTTGGACTCTGGTGCCCAGATTAGAAAATAAAAATGTCATTGGAACAAAGTGGGTGTTCCAGAATAATCTAAATGAGCATGGTCAAATCACAAGAAACAAGCCTAGGCTGGTATGCAAAGGCTATGCACAAGAAGAAGGAATAGATTATGGGGAGAAATTTTCCCTTGTAGCTAGATTGGAAGGAGTAAGAACCTTGCATATGCTTCCTACAAAGATTTCAAGGTATACCAAATAGATGTTAAGTCTACATTTTTAAATGGTATATTAGAAGAAGTGTACATTGAACAACCAGAAGGATTTGTTGATCCAAACAATAGACACATGGTTTGCAAACTGAATAAAGCACTGTATGGACTAAAGCAAGCTCCCAAAGCATGGTATGAGAGACTACACAACTACCTGATATAGATTGGATTCTCAAGGACAAATGACACAAGCAATTTGTACATGAAAGATGAAGAAGGTAAAGGAATCTTGTTGGATAAGATTTTTGTAGATGATATTAATGCTTAACATTAAAAAGTGCACTATTGAGTTTTGAATATATTAATGCTTAACATTAAAAATTACACTCATGATATCATAAAGTTATACTTCAAAAATCCATTTCATACACTGAAGATCATTGTTATCTACACAAATAAATTTAACTCTCTCCTTGAGAGAGACACGTGAACCAATACCACACCACCAAGAAAATTTTAAAGAAAACGTCAACCATCTTTATTTTATTGAATTTATATGATTTAAATTATATAAAGCTGGGGAAAACTTTATGAAATTAGCATTTATAATTGCACAAATGGATTAAAACTACTCATGAGATTACACTATCTTAGAATTACATTCACCTTCAGCAACCCAAAACTAAATACTATCCTAGTTACAAGCTAAAGATAATTTTTAGAACATGAACCCCCTTTTTATGGCCTTCAAATTCCTTTTATAATTAAAGAATGCAATAAACTTTGGGCCACTAACAAATATTTTATTCCGTACTACCATTAATATTTTTACTTAGCACACTTTAATACTTTTTGGGGAAGTCTAAAGATCTACATTGATGTTTCAAGATAGTTTGGAACTCAACCATGCCCCTGAGCCATGCCCCTACCACACTGTAGTCAATTTTTTTGGAGGGAAAGGGAAATTGTAGGATTCTCACCATATCACCTCTTAGAAGAGAAAAAAAAGAATAGCTCCTAGGGTGAACTAGGATTAGAAAAACCAACATCCCTAGGTCCTAGATCCATTCTCCAGTCTATATCCCATTCCAGAGGAAGAAATAGACCGGTACCCTTAACAAATGAAACTCCTGATAAACCCTAGTAAACTCTCACAATTTGGTAATAAGCACTAATTGTGAGCTTGTTAGGTTAATAAATCCCTACCGAAACTCTTAGCATTTAAGAAATCACTACAACAACAAAGTGCATCATCAAACCACAATCCTTATATATTTCTTGCAATAGGGCCTTCCCTAGTCTCAACCTCATGCAACAAACAATGCCACTCATGAAAATTCTCACTATTAGAATCATTAATGCATGGAAATCCACCTAACCAAAAGAGAATAGCTACAAAGAATGTACATAATCTCATCTGCAGTTAACTATAAATAACATTCCTATAGGTTTCAAATCAACTACCACAACTTTCTAATTCCGAAAATCTTTTTACTAAAGTTTAGAGCTCTGAAATATTTTCAAGATGGCATTCTTGGATATCATAAAATCTCATAAAAGGAATAGTAGAAAGGTGTAATGATTCTTTGATCTTCACCATATTTCAAGAGTCAATGCAACATCCTTTAGATGTCACTTATGATATGAAACCCATCTACCATCACTCTTCAATCACCAAAATATAGTAAAAAAGTCTTCAGTTGTATAGCATGGCAATTGTGGCTTACATGGATGCACACATGGAAAATGGTCACTGGATTGACCTATATTCAACTAAATAACCATAAAAATGGTCCTAATTGCACACACTCCCTTAAAAAATTTCCTAAACACATGTCATGACATCACACAACCACGAGACAAAGAAAATTCCTAACAAATTATTGCCAAGCTATGACTGACTCATCATGAGTTACCTTTTCTTCTTTGCATATTCAAAACCCATCCACCTTAAATGTAGTTAAAACCTATGAAAATCCAAGGTCAAATTTCTTCAATAAGTGTTAACCCATCAAATACATCCATCAATCACAAGGAGGCCACACGTAAATGCTTCCCTGCAGGAAAAAAATGTGTCCAAAATAAGAAGTTGCGAGGCCACGACAAGGCATCAACATAGCATTTCATTCTTCCTTGAATGCTCATAGCTGAAAAACATTTTCCCCACTAACTATCATGAGGATGCAAGAAACCATCATGGTCATCACAAACATCAACTCACGGGCTCACAGGTCCAATTGATTTCCTTTATAAATCCTTGTGAGGATACGAGAGGCAACACTTATTTACCTTTTTAACATCTTCAAATTTTGATATGTGGCTCACTCTCACTTCCCCACAAGAAAAAAATATGCACTCTCTAATCTTCTTCTAACGAATCATGACCACCATAATTCCATCTTCTTCTCTCACTTTCTCCTGCTCAATAAAACCCGCAGCGAAATGCAAAGGACCACCATCCTTGTAAATCAACAAAAGAGGAAAAAGCTAACTAAGCACACTAAGTTTGAATAATTATGTATTATAAACCCTTAAACCCAAGTAGTGCTCAAAGAATTATACGATTTAGTTATTTCTTTTCTACTCCTAATATCACCAAGAATTGCACATAATTTTTGAAATAATAAAATAATATAAACAAATAAAACTATAAAACCCATGTTTTCGAGAAACCTTATGCAATATTGATATAATCCTTATATTTTGGACATGCTTCACATAATATATGTACCCAAAATCAATAAAACAAAAAAAATTGCCTCTAAAGCCCTATGCCCGAGTAGCATTCAATAATATTCATAAAAATTGACTCTTTCAAAATCAATCTTCTTCATAAAAAATAAAAGAAAAAATAATGGAAGTCCTTTAATGCCCACTGTGCAGGAAACCATGAAAAAAATTTCATAAACTTTTGAAAAAGTATAAAGTCATAAATAGGCATAGATCACAATGGAAGTAGAGAAAGAAGAAGGTTGCAAACCTTGAGACCTAGGCCTTTTATGTGCGTATGTGTTGCAATCCGCAACTTCTTTGAAGTGGATTGTACTTATTAAATATTCATTTATTTTAACTATATTAAATCTTAAAACCCTATTAAGCCACTATAAATTAACTTCCAAATTCAACAATGGAGGTGTTTTTAAGAATTCACAAATTTTAAATATTTCTTTGCTTTTATTTTCCCTGTGTTGTTTTAAATAACATAGATTTTTTTTCCCCTGATTGTGTTTTTAAGCACTTTGACTGATACAAGGATTGGAAAAAATGATTTTATTTTATCTAAGTAAATGTATGAGTTTCACCTTAAAAAACACTCTTAAGTGGATTTAGTGGTGAGTAGAATGGTAATTGGTATGGTTTTTTTGTTGTCTATTCTTGAGAGACAGGTTGAAACTAAAACATGTTGCAGAATAACAACAAAAATGACCTACAATTTTTTAGTTCAATAATGACTTTTTTCTATTACTATCCTTGTGGCCATTGGAAATATGTTCTATGATTGTTCCTATAGTTGGGTAAGTGCATCAAGATGGTGTGCAAAAAAGTGGCCAACTCCTTGAAAAAAATAAAAAAATTTCTTAACTCGCTAGGGTTATTCAAAATTTTAAAAACTAGGCTTAGCAAAGCTGAGCCTTTGCCAAGCCACAAAAAAAATTTAAAAACTTATTTAATTCAAAAATCATACACGCTTTACAAAGAAAAAAATTCTTTACAAAACACGTGCGCATTTTGATTGTCATAGTGTTTTTTAAAAAACCCACATTTTGGGTCATTTTCTTCACGCGAAAACTAAATTTGGAGGAGAAAGGAAGAAGAGAAATCACCAAAACCTGAGTGGGTTATTGTTGAAATTGGATTTCCTTGCCATATTTTTCATTTTGCAACAATACCACGCCATCGAACAGATAAGAATTAATTTTAATTTTAATTTTTTTTGTTTCAATTTCGATTGAGTAGGGTTTTTTGAATTGATTTTGGTTTTTTAATTATTTTGATGTTAGATTCAGAAAACAATCCCCAACCATGAAAGAGACAATAAAGACCTCTTCAATTACATGAAAATATTGGTAATGATCAACAAGAGAACCCTCCAAATGTAGCCCCGCAATAAGAAAACCCACCACCAAACCCAAATCCACCACCAAACTTGAATTTAAACCCCCCACATCCTCCAATACGTCACGTTGATGCCACAAAAGAGGAACTTATCAATCATCTTTAAAAAAATAGTGCCCAAATATCGATATTGGTTAATAGGTTGAGGTCCTCTAGTTTTGAGCACCACTCATCCCTCGCCACTTCCTTAGAAAGAATGACTAGTAGTGTGAATGAGGTGTCTAAGGAGGTTACAATATGGTGCTCATGGAGGGATAGATGTCATGCATTTTATGCTAATGGATTGTCATATGATGAAGTGAAAAAAAAGGATACTTAAAGAAGACATATGTGCTCTTTTCACTGATCCTATTAGTAGTAACTCCCTAGAAGTTACTATGAATCAATTTCCCATACATTGGTGTGTTCATAATAGGATGAGATATGCATTTTGGGATAGGTGGTATATGGTATTTGACCAAGCACCCTATAATAATTGGGAGGTGCCTTTATATTTTTTGAGAAAGCTATATTGTGAGTTTATCCTTGGTGAGAAGCCAAATTACTTTGGCATCTGAAAGTTCCAGGGTAGAGGGAGAGGCTCTGCATGGGATAGAGCTAGGGCCCATAGGGTGGTAGAGCCACAACATAGGAGGCATCTAGCTAAAAAACCCATAGTTCATGTTGTGGTCTCGATAGTAGTGAAGGTGTCTATTTATTTACAGACCCTTTAGGTAGTTACATCATTGAGTGATGTTATTATTGAGCATGGCACATAGTTAGTCGATGCAGAGGGTAGATCAACACTTGCACCATGTCCATCATCATCAGATGATCCATTTGGATCAGCCCAAACCATTGAGCATATGTACCCTAGCTATTAGGGTATATGTGTTGGGGTAGATACCAACACGAGTAGGGATGGTTTGACATCCCATTCATGTACACATTGCGGGAGTAGATGTAGGTATTTGCTGCTGAGGATGTGGCCCTAAAAAATGACCTATTGTCAATGGTGTTTTCTATGAGATAGGCCCAGGTATGTTTATTTGTGTTTTGACATGTTATTAATTTTAATCACCTAAATCTTATAAAAGTAAATAAATGTGTATTTAGAGAACAAATTAAATTGATATATCAATAATATGCATTGCAGGGTGTAGAAGGTGATTCACAAAGCACACCACAAAGTTCTTATTTGAATAAACGTGCACATGTAGCTTCGATACCTGGGGTATAGTTTTTAAATATTCATAAAAATAGAATAATTTCTTGGTTTCAAGATATCTTTTGTTAATATGTATATTTATTTGATGTTTTATAGGGCTTGTTAGGGGTTGAGATGTCCAAAGTTGATGGTGTGACACTTTCTGTGACTGAGTTTGGCCTAGAGAGCTTTTTGGTATCATATTTTTCACAACTCTTGTTTATAATTTTAATTAAACCTATGTGTTATCATATTCATTTCACTTATATTAATTTGGTTTCTGCTAGGTTACTCGACCTGGCTCCAAGACAATGGGATGATAAAAGAAATCCTTGAGGACACCTAAAGTACAAAAGGTAATTTAGTACAATTTAAGTTTTTTATTGAAATGTATTATGATTTAGAATATGTACATGCATAGTGATCATTGCACATGTCTTATTTGTTCTACATACAAAAAAAATTGGGTTTTACAAAATTAATGAATGCACCGGATGTTGCTGATGTTTAGGAGTGGGAAGAGGTAACATTTTTATAGTCACTTTCGATAGCATTCTTGTTTGTTCAAAATCTCATAGAAATCCTTCCTCTATGACTATGATGTATGTTATTATTTTCATACAGGAAATGGTCATAGAGGCCTCATCAAAGACGAGAGCTATCTGAGGCGTCAATATTCATTATATATATATATATATATATATATATATATATATATATATATATATATATATATATATATATATATATATATATATATATATATATATATATATATATATATATATATATATGTCTCTGTGTGTGTGTTAAACATATAGATTTAGATGAGTACATGCATCTTTACTTTTGTATTGTTTTTCATCTACTTTGGTTGGTTATTAACTTGTCTTCATTATCTTTTACCTATTACAGCTCCCTTCGCAACTTCCTACATACCCTTTACCATTTGATTTTGTTAGGAGTCCTCACCCACAAAGGATCCCATTAGTATTACTACACAGCCCAAGTGCAAAAGAAAGAGATGAGGTAATCAACAATTGAATTGCCAACAAATTACTGTATAGTATTTAGTTATTTTGATAGTATTTGGAGATAAGATATCTAATTTAGCATTTGAATTGTTCTTGTGCAGAAACCCAACGAGCCACGTACTGCTTCGAAGACGCTCAATTTTGATGATTCAACACAATCATAGATATTGATAGAGATATATAGATCTAGTTGTGGTCATTGGATGACCAATTTTTTTTATATATTTGATATTTGTATTGTATATATCGACCTTGACATGGCACATGCTACATTTTTGTAACTATTATTGATTTGGCATCTATGGCATTTTTTGATATGTACATGATTATTGTTTATTTTGATATATATGAAACTTTATATTCGATCCAATTTATTCATTGTGTGCATATCATTATACTTCAAAACTTAATTTTTGCAATTAATCAAACATGTTTACATTCATGCTTTAATATAATAGAATTGAAAAATGTTTATGAAAGTCATTGTGGCATGAATAATGTAATCAAAATTATGTGACTTTATTTTATGTAATAAGGAATGCAAAGCCTAAATATGTAATGATTTTGTCTATTTTGTCAAATTTTCCTAATTGACCCAATAAGGGTCATAGGAAGATGTATATTAATGTGTGGTTTATGTGGTTTCTAATGCAGAAGGATAAAAGATGGAACTCCAATTGAGAAATTTAGGCACAAGAGGGACTCAAGATTGGATCATCACTTCATATATTGTACCATACCATGCCCCAACTCTAACTTACATCAAGGAAAACACCACTTCTCCTTCAAGGTACACTAGACCTTGTTCCTTCATTTGCTCCACCCAAATAATCAAAATGGGTTCCCAACTCTAACCACATGATCTGATACCTTCTAGGGTCTTAACATGCCTTATTCAAATTGAAAAAACTTCCCATACACACCCATTTGTCTTTTGTATTCATACTCCCTTACCGAAGCATACACTAGGCCTAATCCTAGTACCATGTCCAATGGGTAATCTAGGATTTTGTCAAGAATTTTCCAAATTAATTTCCAAAAAAATTACACTTTTGGACACCCATTTGGAAGTTACACTATATATCAAAAAATTGGATACTATTGTTTTGGAGCATACCCTTTTTCTCACAAACTTGGCACTATTTTAAGCCCCAAAACCCCCACTTTTTCAAAGGAACTATATCAAGGACTTAATCCCTAGCCATTGATTCTTTAAAATAGTTATATTATGGCTCTAATTCGAGGAAATTGCCATCAATTTGGTTCTATAGGTGTTCTATGAACAAAATCCCCAAATTGTCCTCAATTATCCAAAAACTAGGGCCTACTCAATGTACGCCTTCTAGAACCAATCTAAACCAAAAAAAGGTTGGATCACCATATTATCACCATATAATAACTATTTCAACCTTAAAAAGGTACCCTCCTTTGGCTAGATGCTCTACTGCAATACCTATACCTCAACTTCATTACCCTTCAAAACCCATCTTCAAATCACTAATGTCAATACTCTGCAAGTGGTCTTATTTCTTGCATTAATCATGTAAAAATGATATATTAAAAATTTGGATCCATCCCCAAGTGACAATAAATAGAAAAAGGGGATGGATCATTCAATCCATATTTCTAATCAACACAAAATGAAGTCCTGTCCAGGACAATCAATGAAATTGAACTAGGAGTTGGATTAATTAAAACCCCAAATGAATTAAAAACTATATAAAAAAATTTCCCAAAAAATCTAAATTACTCCCCAATGCATTACAATGTAGATTGTGACACTATGAATGTCCAAAACAAGGATAAATGACTTAGATTTTATAAGAAAGTGGAACTTTCATTATTCCCAAACTGAACTAGTTACATCGTCTCTTTGTACCGTGACTTCCTTAGCCTTGAATAGGAATTACAATGTTATTCCAATAATTTTATAGTCAAAAGTATGATAAGAACTACCCAAACTAACTCCAACCATCAAATACCCACATGTTTCTAATTGGCCGTTAGGATTTAAATATTCAAATTTGTTAACTTGAAGAATTTAACTTTTGAGATCCTAAAACTAATTCAAAGGCTTATTATTTGGCCCTATTGCATCATGAACCTTCCTAAACTCCTAATTGACCAACCCAGACATCATGTTTCCCTATTACATGAATTTGGTCCTATGGTCCTTACCAGGACCATCCAAACATTTTCCAATACATCTAACTTCATTACATCTCATTACATTTCATAGGCACTAATGGCCCAATTACAACATTTTTAGACCTTTGAGGTCCTTATAGTCTTCAAATGTTTAAGGTCATCCATGTGACCCCCTAGTATCCTTCCAAGCCTTAGGTTCTCCTACACCAGTTTCTACCTCTTGTGGATTGTGTTTTGGAACAAGTTGGTGAAAAGTATGAAATACCCAATTTTACAAATATTGCTTAGTGGCCTTTAGAAACACTTTGGTCCGATGTGATTGTGAGTATTGGAGAGACTCCATGGGTGAGATGGGGTTGTCACTAGTGTTTACCCTGCCAATTGGAGCTAATGGAGTTGACAATTCAATCCCACAAAAAATGGATTGAAAGATAGCCAATGTTTCTCATTTCAATTGAGAAACATTATAACTGTTGACATAAACTAAGATAGGGATGTCAAATTAAAATGAATGGGAATCTACCAAAAAATGAGATACATGATTGTAGGCCTCCTTAACATAGTCCTACAACATTTGACTATTTGTCAATACATCGCACAAGCTCCGATATATGCCCCAAGAAATTTCATTGCCTAATGTTGCTTAGTGACCCTTAGGGACACTCTAGTGTGGTGTGCTCGCAAATGTTGGAGGGACTCTGTGTGTAAGATGGGGTTTCTCCTAATGTTTACCTAGCCAACTGGAGCAAATGGTAGATGATTCAATGCCACAACGAATGGATTAAAAGATAGCCAATGTTGCTCATGTCAATTGAGAAACATTGCAACTTTTGACATAAACCTAGATAGGGATATAAAATTAAAATGAAGGGGAATATCCCAAAAATGAGATAGGTAATTGTAGGTCTCCATAACATAGTCTTGTAGCACTTGGTGATTCATCAATACCTAGCATGAGCTTTGAGATATGCCCCAATAAAGATCACTTCCCAATGTTGCTTAGTGACCCTTAGGGACACTCTGGTCTGGTGTGCTCGTGAATGTTGGAGGGACTCTGTGTGTGGGATGTGGTTTTCAATAACATTTACCTAGCCAAATAGAGCTAATGGAGTAGACAATTTGATCCCACAGCGAAGAGATTGAAAGATATCCAATGTTGCTCATTTCAATTGAGCAACATTGTAACTTTTGACATAAACTGAGATAGGGATGCCGAATTAAAATGAAGGGAAATCTCCCAAAACTGAGATAGGTAATTTTAGGCATCCATAACATGGTCCTATAGAATGTGATGATTCATCAATACCCCGTACGAGCACCGAGATATGCCCCATGAAAGATCACTGCCCAATGTTGCTTAGTGAACCTTAGGGACACTCTGGTTCGGTGTGCTCGTGAACATTGGAGGGAATCCATGTGTGACATGTGGTAGTCACTAGAATTTACCTAGCCAAATGGAGCTAATGGAGTAGACAATTTGATCCCATAGAGAATGGATTGAAAGATATCCAATATTTCTCATTTCAATTGAGCAACATTGTAACTTTTGACATAAACTGAGATAGCGATGTCAAATTAAAACGAAGGGGAATCTTACAAAAATGAGATAGGTAAATGTAGAACTCTATAAAAGAATCATGTAGCATCTAACTAATTGTTAATACCTCGCTTGAGCTCTGAGATATGTCCCAAGAAAGGTCACTGCCAAATGTTTCTTAGTGACCCTTAGGAACACTCTGGTCCAATGTGCTCGTGAATGTTCGAGGGACTCTGTGTATGAGATAAAGTTGTCACTAGCATTTACTCAGTCAATCAGAGCTAATGGAGTAGATGAATCATTCCAATGGAAAAGGATTGGAAGATAGCCAATGTTTCTCATATGACGTGAGATTTTGCAGTCGCATCCATTTAATGGCTTTTAAAGAATACTTTTATTAAAGATATGTTTGAACATGTTCTTAATGGTAATTAATATTTAAGTAAGAAATTTTTAAATAGATTGCACACTTGTTTATTGTTGAACATACAAAATAAAAGATAAAGTTAAAAATTAAATGCAAGATTCTTCAAAGGTAGGGATTGCGAGGATTAAATACATGTATTTCAATAATATATTTGCAAACTAGGCCCATTGCACCTTTTATATACAAAATTTGGCATCTAACATGCACATGAAAGCTTGTTGCCCTTTTTTAACATAAAAATTGGCATCTAATATGCACATGGCAGTTCATTGCACCTTTTATATACAAAAATTGGCATCTAACATGCACATGATAGCTCTTTGACATTTTTTTTACATAACAATTAGCATCTAATATGCACATGGTAGCCCTTTTTTATACAAAATTTAGCATCTAATTATGCACATTACATCTCATTGTCATTTTGAAGTACAAAATTTGGCCTCTAAATATGCACCTAGAGAACCTTGAAGATATACACAAAATTGTTGAAATCATTCTACCATATTGTAGAATCATTCTTCTAGATTTCCCAAAAATAGTCAAGAGAACCTTATGGATCAGCTCTAACCCTTATTGTGTCAAGTATCACCTCGTGATTAGATTCACAAAATTTTCACAAATTCTTGTTAAGAGGTCTTCCATGATACTTAATCAATTGAATATTTGTTGCAGCAATAAGGTTAGAGCATTGAAGAATATGTCTACATGTCTCAACGTCCTCAAACAACTAGGCATTAGAATTCTTGATAGGATACCTACATTTTATAGATTTTAATAACCAAATCAATGCAAAGTGTAATACAAAGAGTTTAATAGGTATGAATACCACTAGACACAAAAATGGTACCTTCTAAGCCATGTCCCTGTGACAACAATGAATCCTATTGGGTACTGAATGCCCTCTCCATCAATGATTGTAGTTGTCAATTTTATTTTAGCCTCAATTCAATGACACAAAAAGTAATTTGTTCCTTCTTTATTGTTCTCATCTTCAATTACTTCATATACAAGACTTGCATTTAATAGAGGGATTAGTTAATACCAAAGTCAGGATTTAAAATTGATATAACCTATGGAATCTAGAGAAATTACCTTGTTCAACTAGGTATAATACATGGTCAAAATCCACTGATGCTTCAAACTAGTTCATTTATAGTTCTCTGGGAAGTTGATATGTATATAGGGTTTCCAAAGGTCTACAAGACCATTGGTCAACCCACTCTTTTGATTCACATTCATCCCACACAAAATGCATACATGAAGAGAAAAAGCATGCAATTTTTCTAGCATAAATATATAATGGTGTTGCATTTAAACTTATAAATGAATGAATGTCACTTGATCATGTAAGTGTTACAAAATCTAGATATTTTTCAATGTTAGATTCATGTATCAACCAAAAAAATCTACAAACCATAGAGTTTCATGCATTACCTGGTACCATTGTAGAGTTACACCATTGCACAATTGTTTCTACATCTATTAACATTGTGCCACCTTCGTACTTCAATTCCTCTCTAGTAAGATCTCTTTTCATACATGCTTCTACACCATCATTATCTCCCTTTCCATGCCCTACCTTACTGAAATTCCAAAAATGTTGTACACCACTTTTCACATGCATCCTACTCAACTAGTAGAACATCCTCGCATTCTTGAATTGTGCAGTGCAATTGTTCAACCATATTAAGTGTTGGTTGTATCTTATACCTCTTACCTTTAAACTATCATAGAAGATTATAAAGCATCCTTGCATAAACTCTGAGGAATGAGTATGATCATCACTGATATAGAAGTGATACTCTCTTATAACCTTTCTATCCTCCTCTGTGCTATCATATGCATGCATGAATGATATGTGTACAAAAATAGTAACTTGTGTAGAGTGGTAATACATGGGTTTCACTTCATTTTGAGGTTTCAGTGTATAATTCTTAGAAAAATTAATGACAAAAAATAGTATTGAGGGGGAAAGTGTCTTTACACAACTTGAATTTCTCATGTAACCACCTAGCTCTATGTGTGTGACCAATATACTCATACACTAGTTTCTCTTGAAACATCCTCATAAAATCAGCTACACATATATCCCTTTTCACTAACTCACACCTCTTTAATTTTTTTCCATCTTTAACACCATATGTGACTGGCTTGTATTTTCCAATAGAAACTAGCACCTTACTGATTTCATGTGCTCTATCTAGATGTAGGCATCCTGGAAATTATTGCAAACCATCGCATGTAGGAAAAAATCCTTTCAAACACATCATCTTATAGTAAATGCATCCATCATTTCTTCTACATAGTACACTTGAAATAAATTCTCTCAATGACTTAGGAGGTGCTTGTTGACCACATTCCTACCAAACATTGTTAGTGTGAAAAGTACAACATATATAATGATAAATATCATAATGCATGGAAAATTCAACATGGACCCTACAAAAACACGTAGTACATACATGATTAATCTTAACATAAAATGGTTTTGCCATCTCAAAATATCTTTGTCTAATTTTAATCTGAGGAAAGATTTGAAGAAACCTTTCATAAAATTGTGTTTGAGTCATGTCTAAATAGTGTTTTGGATGTGGTTCATAGTTTCTAAGTCCGATTTGCCTTATAACAACATCTTTTTGGTTGAGTGAAACCCATGTGTTTTCATGTCAAAATTTGTCAATTAACATTCTTAGTGCATCAACAACAACCTTGTCCTTGTGAGGGAGTCTACCTGAGAATTTTCAAAGAGAATTATTGTTAGGATCCCCAATTTTCTCTCACCTCTCAAAGGCATTGCATAATGTTGTTCTACTTATCCTTAATGACTTTCTTGTTTTTCTTATTAAACGAGATTTTTTTATTTCCTTTCCCAATATGATTGAAGTGAGGACACATCTAGTAACATTAGCATCTTTTGTACATGTTTTCATACCAATGGCTTTGTATGTATCAAATAAATTTCTCACAATAGTTCTTTCACTACTATTTTTGGTTGTTCTTAAACCCAAAATTCTCATTGTCTCTAAATTACATATTTTTTTTATCATTTCAACAACTAATTTACATCTTCCACTTTGGTTTACATTTTCAAAATAGTTATTCCATATTCTTTTAACCATTCTTCTACAAGTTCTTTTGGAAATTTTATCATGCATTGGCCTCACTATATTTTCATCAATGTCAATTAGAAACTTTGGTTAAATCTACAAATTATTCTAGGAGGTGTTAAGATACATGTACATGCTCTTGGTTTTTGTTAGGTGCATTATGTGTGTTAATCTCATCAAATTGAACTGGTGTATATTCTTAAAATTCATTAGGTGCATTCATCACATTGATTTGAAATGGACTATGGTCATTTCATTCATTAGGTGTATTCGTCAGATGCATTTAAATTGGTGCATGTTGATCATTTTGATTTGGTGCATTAGGTACATTTATCATGTCAATTTGGGTTTTTACATGTTCATCACTATCATTAGGTGCATTAGATGACATACCTCCATGTAATCTCCTCATATGCTCCCTTTGTCTTATCTTTGCTACCTCTCATTGTTCATTTGTTCCTCTCTTGTTCTTTCCCATAACATTAATATTGATTTTCTTAAGTACATAACATCATGATGAAAATCTACAATCAAATAGAAAAGAAAAACAAAAAATGAGCATCATTTTATTATAATCTAAACTAACAAACCAAAAAATAAAAAATATCAATCATCTCAAAGAAAAATTGATAAAAAAATGCAAACCTAACTGTTACTGTCCTAAAAATAGATGCCAAATAGTGTAGTGGGACCTTCAAACAACTTGTAGTGTTGGTTTCTAGGCCATTGGGAATATATTATATAGATTTTATCATAACACGTATGGGTTATGGAAACCTAAAACTAACATTAGCATTTCCTCATTACCTGTACGAGTTATAAAAAAATTACAGGTTCAACTCTACTTATCCATAACCCATATAAGTTCTTTAAAATAGGAACCAAAGAAGGAAGGTAGGAGAGAGAGAGAGAGAGAGAGAGAGAGAGAGAGAGAGAGAGCTTTATATGTATATAAAAATATAGATATGCATACATAAAAATATAGATATATTTTATACATAAGTCTATACATAAATTTAGTGTATTCTTAATTTAGTACCATGTGTTTTGATGTATTCATAACTTGTATGTGTTCTGTAAAACATAAATTACATTTCTTTACATCTTCAAAACACATACGGGTTTTGAAAATTTTGAAATGTACTTTTTTCTTTCCAAACCCGAGCAGGTTATGATGCACACAAAAACCTGTATGTGTTTTTGGCTTGGAAAAGGGGTTAGTAGATGATCCTAAGGCTTGAAAGCCCATTTTGCTTCCATTTTAGTCCCTTTAGATGTTTTTTCATCTTCCAACATGAATTCTTGATTTCATCATGATCAGGTTTACAAATGATCAAGAGGGTATCTCTAGAATTACCACCATAATCTTACACATCTTCTCATCTTTCTAACCATATAATTTTTTCAATTTTTGGACAACATTAACATATTGAAATTTAATTTTCTTTACCAGTGTCTTGACAGGCCTCACAGACATATGTCTCCCATTTTTTTAATAACTTTTGATCTACTCAACCAATAGAATTTTTTTTTACATATTATTGTTCTACACTTGAATCTATATACTTTTAAAAAAAGAAGATTGCATTTTTTATTATTTTGATACAAATTATGCCCAACGCATGAACATGTACCATATTTTCAAGATGTGGTCACTTTAAAAAATCATTAAAAAAAAGTACTCAACAAAAAATTATGAAAAAATACACAACTTATAGATCTCAGTCTTACCTATCATCCTACCAAACAATTTTTTAAATATCAAATCTAACTATAGCTTTTGTTGAGCACATGAAAATAACTATATTATATTTTTTTGAAAAAAAATTGGAATAGTTTTTTGTGTGTGGAGGGTTTGGCCCTCTTAATATTATCCATTTTTAAAAAACTTTAGTAGTTTAGAAACTAGATTCAGAGTAATACAATTCTTATTCTTTACACATCTTCTAATTTTGAGTGCAAGACCCTCTAATTTCTCTTTCAAGTTCAAGTTTAACTGATTTCAGAAAAAAAAGAAAAGTGGCCACTTATACACCCCTTTTTGCACACCATCTTGGTGCACTTACCCAACCAAGGCAGAAAAAAGTAACTTCCTGTTTATTTCCTAAGAACTATTTTTCTCTTATATGTTTCTGTCTATTTTAGTTGTTGATTCATGTAATATGATTATGGTTTCATTCTATATGTTATAATATTAAATATATAACACAAAGA
This sequence comes from Chamaecyparis obtusa, assembly GCA_027943335.1. Taxonomy (NCBI): domain Eukaryota; kingdom Viridiplantae; phylum Streptophyta; class Pinopsida; order Cupressales; family Cupressaceae; genus Chamaecyparis; species Chamaecyparis obtusa. The sequence goes on along the minus strand of BSBK01002077.1, from coordinate 49,122 downwards.
TTTTATTGCGTTAAATAAATTATAGCTTCTCATTAATACAATTTTATTTTTGGGCATAACTCAAGTCTTCTAGAAGATGAAGATGATCCTCAAGATGAAAATCTAAAATATATTCATTCTAATCCAATTACAAGATAGAGGGTGATGATGGCATACATACAAAATAAACTAAGGCTACTGATGGTCACTAGTACAATTTGCACCTTTTTTGGAAGGACGATTGGTCAAAGTTTCTACCCAAATGGGTCGAATACTCAACCAACTAGTTCATCGCTATTTTCATCGTCAAAATATCGACATATCACTATAACTGTAGAATGATCGACACCAATCTTGGTAAAAAATGACATTAAAAAGTGGCGATATATTCATCAAAAATTTGACCATAGTGGGTCGCAATTTAGACCAATATTGGTCAAAATATTTGGCTGCTCCGACTAGGATGCCAAACTCATGATGGTCATATTTAGACCAAATTGCGTCACACTTTAGACCAATATTGGTCAAAATATTTGGCCGATCTGACAAGGATGCCAAACCCACGACGCCACATTTTGACTCAGAATGGTCGATTGTTAGACCAAACTAGGCTAGATTTTCAATGTTGGTTAGTCAAAATGTCACCTATGGTGAGTCAAAATTTTGACATAATATGGAATGTTTAAAACAAAAAAATGAAGATAAATATCCAAAATAATCGCCAACATCATCCTGATCGGTGATTAGTCTAGATATATATCTTCTGGTGTCCACACTCATTATTCTGCTTGTTGCCAACGGGTCCCTGCTCGTTCTATTTTCTAGACTACTTTGGGCTCTAGCAATCCATCTTCTCTGCTTTGTGTGAAACTGTGGGTTTTTTCATTTTCTTTTAACTATTTGAGAGATAGGCTCTAACTGGTGATGCATAATTGGTTTGCATGTTTGCAGCATGGAAGCAGTGTTGGGGATGCTAGTGGTGTTGTGGACAGAGTCCTTAACCAATTATTGACGAAGATGGATGGTATGACAGCCAAGAAAATAGTTTTCATTATTGGTGCTAAAAATAAACCAGATATCATCGATCCTGCATTGCTAAGGCCTGGCCGACTTGACCATTCAATTTATATTCCCTTACCTGATGAGTCCTCATGTTATCAAATTTTCAGTTCTTTCTTGAGAAAATCACCTATCTCAAAGGATGTGGACCTTATAATGGCACTGGCCCATTATACCGAAGGATTCAGTGGAGCTAATATTACAAAGATTTGTCAGTGGGCTTGCAAGTATGCTATTAGAGAAAATATTGAGAAGGTGAGTTTCAATTGTGGTGGCTTTTGCAAACTAGAGATGGTTATAAATTTCTTAATGGTTTTTTTTGAACCGGTGTGTTAGAATTTTACATTTTTTGATTCAATTCTCCTCAACTTGTATCTTATAATTTCAATTTGTCATGTTCTCTTTCCTTTGCACTTTTACAGGATATTGAATGTGAAAGAAAAAGAAGTGAGAACCCCGAGGCAATGGATGAGGATGATAGTGATGAGGTAGCTAAAATAAAGGCTACTAATTTTGAGGAGTCAATGAAATATGCCCGAAGAAGTGTCAGTGATGCGGATATTCAAAAGTATCAAGCCTTTGCAAAAACACTATAGAAATCTCAAGGCTTTGGTTCTAAATTTTGATTTCCAGATAGACTTGCTAGTGCTTCAGATGTGTTTTCTACAATAGATAAAAAAGATGACGATGAATTATATAGTTAAGAAACTTAGTACACAATTGTCATCTTAATGAAGTGAAAAATGTGTCTGTTCTAGCAAGGACCTTCTACTGACAAATAGCCAATGCTATTTAATTTGGCTCTGACTTTTGCTTGTATGAGTTTTATCTGTTCATATGTTTGAAACTTTATTTAGTTTATCAGCCCTTTGGCTGAGGACTTACTAACTTGTAAGTCTTTAGAGCAATATTAACTTTGCAGCAAGGAAATTTAACAATGAAAACTTTTTCTCAAGTGGTAGATAATGCTACAAAAACCTTTCTTTTTAAAAAAACAATCCTGCTGGAAAATATTCTATACTAAATCAATTCTACAACAAAGAAAGTCTAGTTCAACTAATAGGTATGGTGTGCATCCATTTTATGAAGATCTGCCAAGATGATGTGCATCCATTTTATGGAGATTTGCTAAATGTTTTATATGATAAAGATCACTACAAGTTGGCCCTTGGCCAGATCAATATTGCTTGCAATCTCATTGCCAAAGTGGCCAAAGACTATGTTAGGCTAATAAAATACGGGGATTCTCTTTACCACTGCAAATCTTTGAAGGTTGTTGCACTTGGATGGATATGTACCATTATTAAGAGAAGTGAACCAAGTTTGGCTTACCTCAAATAGGTGAGGTAGCATATGGCTTTAATCTAAGTCATTTTTTCAGAGGGCAACGACAAGTGGGCATGTGGAGTGGATAGACAATCAAAGTGTTTCATTTTGGTATTTCTCATGAGAAAGTTGTTAGTTTTTAGACCAAAGTGAATTGTCATAAACATTAGGAGCTTAAAAAAAAAAATTCCAACCAAAATAGCAAATTTGATATGCTAATAGAAAAACTCATTTTTTTGAAAATAAGAACAAGAAACAATCACATATCTGAAATCGCATGACTACATATATCGTCTATTAACAATGAAACGAAATTCATTGCTCTAGATTAAAATTTTAGTAAAGATACTTTATATGGATCAATTTTTTTGCATTATAACATGAGTTAGACACTCAAGAATTGCACAAAATGGAATTAAGCATGTATTTTGGTTTACATGTGGTACATCAATTCCTTCATTGAAGACATTATCTATTACATTTATAATTGTTTTTTTAGGTTCTACAACACTAGCATATACACAAAAAGAATTTGTATTAAAAAAACATGGTCACTACATATATATAAAAATAACCTGTTAAAAAAAAGAGGCCACTGAGGACAATTGCACAGGTCTCTAGAAACAACATTACCCAACTCTTTCTCTCAAGCCAAAGACCAAAGACTCAGTGTGTTCAATTGCCCAGACTAGCAGTGAATTCTATGTTGAGTATATCTGTTAGGCCCTCTTGTAGTTTGAACAAATTAAGAATAGAAGATAGGAATTGATTTAACACTTCACCTACTCAAAAACACAAACCAATGAAATAATCCACCTTAGGCCAAGAGAGGTTGATGCATTCAATACGAGAATACTTACAAAAAATGAAGCCGAATCATGCTAGACAATGACAATAAGAAGTTGACTATTGGCCCTTTTAGTTTTTTATTTGATAGTTGCCTGACAATGACACATTCAAAATTCACTTATGAGAAAAGACCTAGAAGGAATGAAATTGATTAAATAACGAAGGTATGTTAGTTTGAGCTTCAGTTGGTTTTGAGAATACTTTAATATTCTCTACTTAACAAGGCCAACCACGTGAAGGTGGAAGCTCATTTGGCATCACCCCCCCTTCCCCTAACATCAATATAAATTCCCCATTAACATCTAATTATACACTTCATTCATCCATTTATGAACTATAACATTCAATCAATACAATCACATAACATTCATTAATATGATATAACATTCATTAATATGCAACACCAATCAATAATTCATTAACACATAAAAATATTCATTAACATGACATATAATTCAATATTAATACACAACATTCATAGATAATTACTTAAAACAACATTCTTTCATTATCCAACAAAGTTAATCAAACAGGTTTTATCAAAGAGCATTTTTAAGAAATCATTTCTTGTTTGGATTTTTCTTAGATTTCTTATTTAGGTAAAGGTTGAGAGGAGAATCAATATTATCTTCCTTCTCTTGTGGTTGTGATCTCAAATTATGATGCTTCCTCATGTCTCAAGGAGCACGAGGCTGCTGCACTAAAGGGGGGTAAGGTGCAATAACAAGTAAATGGGTTAAATTCACATACTTTTTTTTACTGTTACATGTATTTCATTAACTAGTAGAACATAACATGCATTTTTCTTTACCTGACAATGCCACATCATCATGTACAATAACATTTTGATCTTCTGCCACCTCAACATGCTCAACATGATCTAAAATATTCAAAAAAAGGTTACACGACCAATTGCAATTAAAGATGTTAAATTCTATTAATAGTTACGCAATTTATTTCCAATAGAAAATTAATACCTCCACCACTATGATGCACATAATGGCCTTCATCACATGCAGGTTCTATGATAGGATTTGAAGGCTATAGTGAAATGTCATGCACATTGTTATCATGAAATAGTCAATTTATGTTCGTAATTAACTATTCAATTTGATTTAATTTTCATTTGACCAATTTACTCGTGTCTCATCTGGTGCAGAAAATTCTTCGTTATGGATTTTAGATTCTTGGCGTAGGCATGCAACCATGACTTTATAGCCTTCCTTCAAGGCTATTCTTCTGTCTTCATTCGTGGGCTCTACATTGAATTTCATGCCCTGTATTTTTTGTTTAATATCATCACTTTTACATGCATGATTTGATTAAATAGAATTGTTTGCAACCTTATATATAAAAATTTGATATGAAATTCCAATGCTACTACTTACAAGTTGAGAGTGAAGTTTCATATAGCCACCAGAGCCAAGTTTGTGTTGGCCAACCTTTGTTAATCTCACTTGCGTGGCTTTTGATGTGTCTTGCAGTCTATGAAAAGTTTAAAACATGTTAGATTATATATTTACAAAGATCACTAATTAGTGCATGATTACATTCTGATTAATACTATCATGACATACCTTCTTTTTCCTTCTTCTGATTGAATTCCACTACCCTTTAGCCTTTTCTCTTTTGCATCTTCCATTATTTCATTCCACTCCATTGGTGGAATCATAGGAGGACACTCGTACTTTGGGTTCTCCTTTAGAGACCTTCTATATTGGTCCCTCGTAGTCTTTATATGTTTGGATGCTTTTTTAAGAATCATGACACTGTCAAAAGTTTTATTTCCAAAGAGGTCCTCTAAAGATTTAATGAGCTTATTTTTTAAGTCAGCATCCTGTTCATTCCACCTTTTTTGAAAAAACAAAATTGTTAGATATCATAACTTTAATATAGTGCAATAAATGGAAGATAAGAAAAATATTCTACCAATATTATGAAGCTATGTACCTTTTACGTATGGTGGGCCCAAATAGCTTCAATGTCATTTCAAAAAAATGATCATAAAAACCATCATTTCCTACAAAAATATCATGGGATTGTCAATCCAAAATGAGTTATGTATAAGTAAACTACAATTACACTGTAAATAATAACAATTTTAAAGCACCTGGAAGCTTTGGTACTTTTAATGGAATCATATTGTTCTTGTTCAACAACAATGTCCCCGCAAATTAACTAGTACTAATCACACAGGCTGATCCAAGAAATGGTTGATCTTCACTAGTACTGATCTGATCTGTTCTTGTACTAGGTGTAGGTGCATCTAATAGTGCACAAAATAGGTCCATGCAGTGTATAAAATTTACACAAGAAAAATAATCAATGCATGATTAGCACATAACAAAATATAGAAAAATAAGGTTTTACTAGTTGTAGTTGGTACAGAGGAAGATGTCTGCAAGCACCTTGTTGCGGACAATGCAGCCGTTGGTAGTGGAATGTTGATCGAAAGAGGAATCTACAATTCATCATGAGCTAAAGAATACTGATGCAGGAGCATCCTAGGTGTAAGAGCAATCTTGCATCACCCAAAAATATTTCTATTTTTGTATTCAATAAGGGCTATCTTGTGCAGAGCTGCTATTTATGGGAACTTGCTATTTTTAGTAAGTTGGTCATAAATCTCAAAATGTTCTAATTTTACATGTGGAGGTTCATCTCAGTCATATCAGCCTACCAGTGAAGTTTCATGGATAGATCAGGTCTAGTTTTGAAGATATTGAAGATTTTCAGTATTGGCAGTAGGGTACAGAAACTTTGAACTCAGTTTTGAAGGCTTTAGAGGCCCCGGATGAGGTCAAAAATTTGGGTGATAGGTGCTTGCGTGAGTCAAGCTTGTAGAGCGCTTTGTGGCCTTTCTAAAATGGGGTTAAAATTGTCAATCGGGTCAACTAGTGATGACTTATGGTCTCTGAAAGTCAGGTCACCTAAATTGGCAGAAAATAATTTTCCTTCAAAATTTATTGTCGGGTTTCAAAAGTTATTTTGAGCTGACTTTGATGTAATAAATTGAAAAATAAAATACTTCTAAGTTTGGTCGGCCCTTAGGGCTAAATTTATGGAACCTTCTCGGGTGGTGGAAAATGCCTATATAAAGAAGGTCCGTAGTGTTGTCTAGGGCAGTTCGGGGTAGTAGATCTGGGTATCGATTTGAGACTTTGTCCTAAAGAATATTGTAAGGGAATGCCCATGTTGCTTTGCATATTGTAATTCTGAAAGTTTGTAATTCCACATTTGTGGAGATAATAAGAAGCCAATTTTTTGTTCTTGCATATTGTTGTTGTTTCTCTATTTCTATTTTGTGTTTGTGGTATTAAGGGGAGCACCCTTCATCAAGTGGTATCAGAGTAGGAGTTCCTGAGTGTGTAAATAGATCACCGACTGTGAGGCAATTTGCACTAGGACCATGGTTAGGGTTTTAGTGCGCATCGAAAAAATGCCTCCACAAAGGGAACATGGTGGAAGAGCTGGTGTTGTAACACCTGAGGTTAGAGTGCTCTAGAGACAAGTGCGAGCATTACAAGAGGAGATTCACAGAGAAATGAATCTTAATGTCAGAGACAAAAGTGAGGATGAAGCTGAAGAAGAAGATCAAGAAGGAGAAGTCGAAGTTGTGAACTAGGGGGAAGAAAGACTTTTTTGGGCTATTTCGAAGATCGAAAAAAGACCTAAGATTGAGGTTCTTGCATTTTCAAGAAATCTTAACCCAGAGGATTTGATTGACTAGATCAATGAATGTGAAGAATATTTTGAGTATGAAGATATTAAGGATCCTGATAGGGTCAAATTCGTGAAGGCTAGACTAAAAGGTCATGCAAAGATCTGGTGGCAAGAGATTCAATTGGAGTGAAATAGAAGAGGGAAAGATAAAATCAAAAGATGGGATCAAATGGTGGATAAATTGAAGTGGCAGTTCATTCTTGTTGATTATGAGCTTGACCTATTGAAGAAGATGCAAAGTTTGAAGCAAGCAGGAAGATCTGTTCAGGAGTATACAGAGGAGTTCTATTGAATCCTCATAAGAACAGGCCATGTGGAAGCTGATAAGGAGAAAGTTTCTCATTACCTTAATGGGTTGAGGCCAAGCATTTAGGAGGAGTTGAATCTGGTTCGAATGAATAGTATTGAAGAGGCATACTAGTTTTCCCTAAAAGTGGAGGAAAAGTTGAACAAGAAGTTCGAGAGTAGACAAAATGGAAGAGGTTGTGGTGGATGATCTAGTGGATGGTCATATGGAGGCCGAAATGAAGATCTGAAAAAGAAGGATGAGGCCAGTAGAAGTCAAAATCAGAGAGGAAACAATTCCAATCATTTCCAAGATCAGAAAAATAGAGATCAGAGAGGAAGAGGAAGAGGACAAGGTTTAGGAAGAGGAGGCTTCCGTGGAACATGTTTTCACTGTGGAGAAGAAGTTTATAGGGCATTTGAATGTCCTCAATGCCAAGGAAGGACAAATAAGAGGAATGAATGCCAGGCCAGAGTTGCACATGTAGATGAAGATGCTAGATCATCAAATTCAGAAGATGTTGAAAAAGGAGAAATGTTGATTAACAGAAGAGTCCTGATGAGTGGCGAGAATGAACTTGAACAAACGAGGATCCTATTTCACACTAGATGCAAGTGTGAGGGTAAATGTTGTGATGTGATTATTGATAGTGGAAGCACTTACAATTTGGTGTTAGAAGAGATGGTGACAAAGTTCAAGCTCAAGAGATAGAAACACCCACATCCATATCAGATTGCCTAGGTGTAGGATGACCACAAGGTCATGGTCAGTGAACAGTGCCTGGTAAAGTTCAAGATCGGGGGGTACCAAGATGAGGTACTATGTGATGTCATATCTATGGATGCATGTCATATGTTGTTGGGTAGACCGTGGTAGTTTGACAGATGTGTTGTACACGATGGTCATGTGAATACCTATTCCCTGGCAAAGGATGGAGTGTGACATAAGCTAAAGCCATTGAAGGAGACCAAAGAAAAGGTATGTGGTAATGCAAGAATAACTTTTTTTGATGGAAATAAATTCCTAGATGGTATGAGGCATGAGCATGTGTGTTTTTCTTTAATTCCAAAAGCTGGTAATGAAGATTTAGAGGATGTACCTATAGAGGTTGTAAATTTGTTGAATGAGTTTCAAGATATTATATCTGATAATGTACCTGATGGATTACCACCGATAAGGAAGATCAGTCATTAGATGGATTTGATTCCAGGAGCCAGTTTTCCAAACAAGGTAGCACATAGAATGACACCAGTAGAAAGTGAAGAGTTGAACAGACAAGTACATTAGTTATTGTAGAAGGGGTTGATTCGAGAGTCTGAGTCCTTGTGCTGTACCAGCAGTATTAGCACTGAAGAAGAATGGAGAGTGGAGGATGTGTATAGATTCTAAAGCAATAAACAAGATCACAATCAAGTACCAGTTTCCATTGCCATGAATGGATGATATTATGGACTGTTTGAGTGGGGCTGTGTATTTCTCAAAGATAGATCTGAAGAGTGGATATCACTAGATTCAGATTAGAGAAGGAGATGAATGGAGGATTGCCTTCAAGACAAAGGAAGGACTGTATGAGTGGTTAGTCATGCCTTTTGGGCTAACCAATGCACCGAGCACTTTCATGTGACTCATGAACGAGGTTCTGAAATAATTTATGGGTAAGTTTGTCATTGTATACCTAGATGATATTTTGATCTTTAGTAAGACATTGGAAGAGCATATGATGCATATTCGTATGGTGTTTGAGAAGTTAAGAGATGAGAAATTGTTGATTAATTTGAAGAAGTGCAGTTTTGTGAAGAAAGAGTTAGTGTATTTGGGGTTTGTAGTTTCAGCAGAAGGTCTAAAAATGGACCCAGAGAAAGTACAGGCTATTCTTGAATGGCCTACTCCAAGGAGTGCTACTGAGGTAAGATCTTTTCATGGTTTGGCTAGCTTTTACAGAAATTTTATCAAAAATTTTAGCAGTATTTGTGAACCCTTGATTGAAACAATGAGAGGGGATAGAAAAGAGTTCAAGTGGACTAATGGGGCAGATAAGAGTTTTAAACTATTGAAACAAAAAGTTACAGAATAACCTATTTTAGCACTTCCAGATTTTAATAAGGCGTTTCAAGTAGATTGTGATGCTAGTGGTACTACAATAGGAGCTGTTATGAGCCAAGAAGGCAAACCTATTGCTTATTTTAGTGAGAAGTTAAATGATGCCAAGAGAAAGTATTCTGTTTATGATTAGGAATTTTATGCTATAGTTCAGGCATTGAAGAAGTGGAGACACTATCTACTTCCTAAGGAGTTTGTTTTGTATACTGATCATCAAGCTTTGCAATATTTGAATAGTCAAGGAAAGTTGAATCAAAGGCATTTGAAATGGGTTGAGTTTTTGCAGAGTTATACATTTGTTTTGAAACATGGAAGTGGAAAGTCTAATAGGTTTGTAGATGCACTTAGCAGAAGGCAACTATTGTTGATAGAGATGCAGATTAAGGTGGTTGGGTTCAAGGAACTCAAGAATTTGTATGCAAAGGATCCTAATTTTGGTGAAGCTTGGAAAGCTTGTAAAGAACCTGTTACTCTAGACAGGACGAAGTGGCTAGATTTCATCATTCAGGATGATATGCTATTTAGAGGGAGTCAGTTGTGCACTCCAAGAAGTTCTATGAGGGAGAATCTCATCAAGGAGAAGCATAGCGGAGGATTGGCTGGACATTTTGGTCATGATAAAACCCTTGCTTTGGTTAGTGAGAATTATTATTGGCCACAGTTGCAGCAAGATGTCAAGAAGTTTGTACAGAGTTGCAGAGTATGTCAGATGGCAAAAGGAGTGAAGTAGAATAAAGGGCTGTATCAGCCATTACCTGTACCAGAGAAGCCTTGGGAGGATATCAGTATGGACTTTATTCTTGGTTTACCGAGGACACAGTGGGGACATGATTCAATTTTTGTGGTAGTTGATAGATTTTCAAAGATGGCACATTTTATTCCCTGCAAGAAGACTAATGATGTTGTTCATGTAGCTGAATTATTTTTCAGAGAAGTGAGACTACATGATTTGCCAAAAAGTATAGTTTTAGATAGGGACACTAAGTTCGTTGGATATTTTTGGCGTGCATTATGGAAGAAGTTGAAGATAGATTTGAAGTTCAGCTCATCACATCATCCACAGACTGATGGACATATAGAGGTGGTGAATAGGAGTTTGGGAAATTTGCTGAGATGTTTGGTTGGAGATAAGCCAACAGGATGGGATTTGATTTTACCACTGGTAGAATTTGCATACAATAATTCTGTCAACAGGAGCACTGGTAAATCACCATTCTAGATTGTATATGGGAGTAGTCCTAAAAATGCATCTGAGTTGAGAAAAATAGATAAAGGAGAAATAAGTAGTGCTGAAGCTGAGGATTTTGCAGAACATTTGAAGAACATCCATGAGGAGGTGAGGAAGCATATTACCAAGATGAATGCACAGTATAAGGCTAAGGTAGATGAGAAAAGGAGGCATAAGGAATTTTAGGTTGGAGATGAAGTCATGCTTCATTTGTGGAAGGAGTGATTTCTGGTTGGTACATATAACAAGTTGAAAATGAAGAAGTTTGGGCCATGTAAGATACTAAAGAAGCATGATTTAGAAAATGCATATGAGGTAGAATTGCCTACCGAGCTGAATATTTCACCAGTGTTTAACATTTTAGATTTGATAGAGTATCATGAAGGAGGTATTGAAGATGAGGTTATAGTAGCACAATGGAGTATTTCAGCAACTAGTTCAGATATCAAGGAGATTGAAGACATACTAGATAGTCGTGTTGGCAGAAGCACAAGGAATAGGATGTGAGGTCCACTTTCAGCCCACATAGTGATCCTGTGTTATTCATATTAGCTATCTTTTTGATTATGTTTCTTTCAGAGATACTTGGACTTTGTCGACTACTGTTATATTATGTTTGGACTCGTTGGACTGTTCTTTTGATGATTCTGCATATGGGATCCATGATGTGTAGATTTGGTTTATGATTTTTATATGATGTTTCGTGATCCTGATGGTCTTGATGATATTTAAATTACGTTATGGAATTTCATTTGAAATGTGCAATCAAATCCTAAATATTATATGCAATTGACGTATGAGTTGAATTATGTAATTTAATGATTAAATTTCGCTATATCATATATGTTTATTTTAATGGTTTTCTTCCTTGAATTACTGATGCTGCATTTAGGTATTGCAGGTGGAAGGACCATGGAAACACATTTGGGGAAATCACATTGAACGTAGGACAGCCAGTTAAACCAAGGCCCCGTCTATTAAGAGACCTGAGGCCTCGTTGTTAAGTAATTTATTTCGTAACAGTAATTTGAATGTTTGTATGTTATGTGTTGTTATTCTGGATGTACCTTTCGTGAAATGTTATTTTGTGAAGTGTCGTTTGACACCTATGTTCAATGTTATTAAGGTACGTCATGTGTTGTGTGAGAGCACTTGCTAGGAGCTTTAGGGATATCTTAGCACACCTTTCTGCCATAGGAATCTTTATGCAGTCTCATTCCCCATTTCCGATGTTATTTCTCGACATGGGTTTAGAGGGTTAATAATGGCCTTAGGAGATAGTTTTATGCTTAATTTGTTAACCCATTCCATGTATCCATGGGTTAGGGGTATTTTCACCTCTTTAGAAGCCTAAAAGTGACTTTAGGACCCTTTTAAAATTTCATTTTCCTTCTTGAGCGAAAATTGCAACTTGCTTGTTTGAACCTTATTTATGAGGTTAGGTGTAGAAGCCCTATTTAGAGGAAGTTTTGGCTTAGGGTGATTCATTCACCCATTCTCTATTTTTAGAGAGCTTTCAGAAAGTTAGAGGAAAAAAGGCTTGAAGCTTGGATTAGGGCTTAACAACATTCTACCATAGCTTGGATTTGAGGTAGGAATTCATGTGCTCTCTCTGTTTGTTTGAGATGTTTGTTATTATGATCATGTTCTTGGCTCCCCATGGTTGGTCATGGTGGAGGTTTGTTTTGTTTAGTGTTGTGTGTTAGCTCCCCATGGTTGGTCATGGTGAGAGCAAGCTTGCATATGTGTTTATCTTGTAATTGAATTTTTTGGGTTGTTTACTCTTAGATTCTCTCACCCTTGGGAGGGAAGAGAAATCAAGAGGGGGTGTGGGAATGGAGGCAACTCCATGTGTAGAGTCTCCTCCATGTGTGGGGAAGGATGAACCTTGGGTGAGTGATTTTCCCCAAGAGACCTTGCATGTAGCCTTTGTGGCAATGGGGGTATAAGGAGGGAAAATTGGCCTTGTGTGCCTTGTATGTATTTGAGAAATATGGGTCCATGTGTGGCCTTGTATATTATGCAATGGTAATCTCCATGGTTTTGTCTACCACACCCTACAAAGGAAATTCATGGGAATTCCTTAGTTTACTTCTTGAGGGAATTTGGGAATTTTGTCCATGTTTGTTAAATCATGTTGTGATTGTGTGTATATGTTTGTAACCTGTTCAATGTGTTCTCCCCAAGCTCGGGGGTGGTCTCATGAGAGACCTTGGATGGGAGGTGAGCTCCCATGGTCTTTTCCTTGTTTTGTTTGCAATTGCAGATTTTGAAGTATGGATGCATGATGATAAAGAAGATAAAGACTTTTGCTTTGATGTGTTTGAATGAGGAATTCACTCTATGTTTGAAAGAGGAATTCACTCCATATTTTGATTTATCCTTGTAAATTTTGAATCATGTATTCAATCTCCCTTTGGAGCTCTTGTATATTGTATTTAGAAAGAAAAAACATGTTGCTATATTGATCTATCATTGCCAAATTTATGTTTTAGAAGATGCTTTCATTATGAAATTCATGTAAAGAAAAGCAAGCTTCATTTGAATATTGCAATGTTACTTTGTAACCTAGGAATGATGTAAATTTCAATGGGACAAAGATAATGAGAGGATTATGTAGTTCATATTATGGGAAGTTGAATCCTTGCATGATTCTTAAAAGACCTTCATTCTCTCTTTACCATTGAAAATCTATCTCTTAATTATTGTTATAAGTTCATCAAGTTGACAAAATCTATATTGTTATGTTACCAACATTTACTTGAATGAAATAAGGAGATTGTAGCTCCATTAGATGTTTTAAATTGGTTAAGATCAATTCAAATATATTCTGAATATGTGTTTGAAAACACTCCTTAGTTCAATGATATTGTCAAAAAAAAACTATGAAAACTATGAGCATTTAGTTTCTAGAAGAGACCTTATTTGAATAACAAATTAACTATGATAAACATTGTTTGAAATACTATCTAAATTGCAATAACTTAAACTCTTCATTCCATATTAGGAACCATTAAATTTTCATTGCTATGCTTAATGAGCTTCAAAAAAAAAATGAACTAAGTAGTGCTAAAACAAAATAACACTACCCAGAAAATTTTAAAGAGCAAATAGCTCTCTGGATTTTGTATGGGAATGAATTCCCATACAAAATACCAACCACAGTCATTTAATATTATATATTCTGCCACCTTTGTCAAAGAAATTAATAAAAAATAAAACTTTAAAACAAATATCTTACTCACCTTTTTGACAAGCCTTTCCCCTAGGCGCAGGTGGATGAAGGCTAAAGCTTTGTAATTAATCCCAATCCTTTTGGATGATGGGATGGTGTACTAAGTGCCACCTAAGAAAGCAAGCAACTTGTTTGGTTTTAAAGCTTTGTCTTCAAAAAAAAATCCACGCAGCTCTCTTGAAGGAGATAAAACATGTTAAAGTTTCCTTGTTTTTGAGTCATGCTAAGAGGGTAGGTGGGCTATCTAATCTTGGCAGATTTTTGAAACCATTCCCCAAAACACATCATCACTTTCTTGAATTGCGCCCCTTGCTTTATGAAACTCAATTTCCTCTTGGCACGTGAGTTTAGGAAGAGAGATGGTAGTAAATATAGAAGGTAGGGTAGTTGATAGTTAGGATATTTAGAGGTTTAAAGGAATGATTTGATAGTTTGTTTAGAAGATAAGTTAAATTAGTAGATTTTTTTTTAAGATAGTTTAGAATATTAATCATTATGTTATTTTGAGTTAATGTGTTATTAATAGATGGAATTTTTTTTATGAAAAGCAATTTTTATTACCAAAAAGTTAGTTTAGTTAGTGGTTAAGTTGGATTTTTTTTAGATAGTTAGTTTGCAATGTAGTGGATAATAAAGTCATGAATAATTTATGTAATTTTTATTATTTATGCTTTTATGGGTTATTATTAATTTAAAAAGATGTTAAGTTGTTTTGTAATTCTCATTTATTAATTTGTTAATATTTTATAGTTATTAATTAATAATATATTTAAATAATAAATAAATAAAATTAATGATTAAGTCTTATAGATTATGTTTTCTAATTTAATAATAAGTTGGATGAACTAGATCATGTTTATCTGGTATTTCAATTCAACCGATAAGCTCCATGAACAGATTGGACTTAACGTAAACATTAGACATTCATGTCCTCTTAGTCAACCGTTGAGATCTCTAGTTGACGAATGATAATTTTTGATCGTCACGAAGACGGACATACTTGACCTTAATTAATGTTCCTATAGCAACCTTTATAGACCACATTGTCGATGTTGTTTACTTGAATCATTGTGGCCTCGTCGTTGAACTCTTTAACCCGCATCTTGTTTGTAGGAACTTTATCACTTTTAAAAAAAAATTTGTTGGTTGTGTTTTGTCCCAACTTTTGGGCATCACATAGGACATATGAAGAGTATTTGGTCAAATGGAAAGGATGACCTGTTGAAGATTCATCATGGCTAACAAAGGAGGAGGTTAACCGTCTTGGTTTTCCTCTACACACTTGAGTCGTGATAGGGTCACTTCTCAAATTACCCCAAGTGTCTGATGTAGGAGCATCTTGGGTGTAAGAGCAATCCTGCATCACCCAAAAATATTTCTATTTTTGTATTCAATAAGGGCTATCTTGTGCAGAGCTGCTATTTATGGGAACTTGCTATTTTTAGTAAGTTGGTCATAAATCTCAGAATGTTCTGATTTTACATGTGGAGGTTCATCTTAGTCATATTAGCCTGCTAGTAAAGTTTCATGGCTAGATCAGGTCTAGTTTTGAAGATATTGAAGATTTTCGGTATTGGCAGTAGGGTACAAAAACTTTGAACTCAGTTTTGAAGGCTTTAGAGGCCCCAGATGAGGTTGAAAATTTGGGTGACAAGTGCTTGTGCAAGTCAAGCTAGTAGAGTGCTTCATAGCCTTTCCAAAATGGGTTTATAATAGTCAATCGGGTTAACTGGTGATGACTTATGGTCTTCGGAAGTTGGGTCACCTGAATTGGCGAAAATAATTTTCCTTCAAAATTTTTGTTTGGGTTTCAAAAGTTATTTTGAGCTGACTTTGATGTAATAAATTGAAAAATAAAATACTTCTAAGTTTGGTTGGCCCTTAGGGCTAAATTTTTGGAACCTTCTCGGGCGGTGGAAAATGTCTCTATAAAGAAGGCCTGTAGTGTTGTCTAGGGCAGTTCGGAGTAGTAGATCTGGGTATTGATTTGAGGCTTTGTCCTACAAAATATTGTAAGGGAATGCCCATGTGGCTTTGCATATTGTAATTCTAAAAGTTTGCAATTCCACATTTGTGGAGATAATAAGAAGCCAATTTTCTGTTCTTGCATATTGTTGTTGTTTCTCTATTTTTGTTATGTGTTTGTGGTATTAAGGGGAGCACCCTTCATCAAATACATTGTTAGCAAAGACATTTGCAATGGATAAAGATTAAATGGGGTATTAGAAGCATCCCAAACATAAGTTGAGTCAATAATGCATACAAAGGTTAAATCAATGGTTAAAGGTTTAAGGATTATTTACATGAAGGTTGTGCGATGCTACAACCCTCACCATATTGACCATGATTCACAGGTGTCAAAAAATCCTGTAAGAAGAACACATCATATTTTAGATCATGATCCATAAGATAGAATAAAATATAAACATCTATTAAACTTTAATTATTTCTTAAGATTAATTACTGCTTACATTAATACAATTGACTCTATGTATCAATTCTTCTTTGAGTTCCTCTGTCTCCTTAGTTTTGTTTGGTTCCATTATAAGGTTAAGAATTTATTTAGCATATTTAGTTTTTATTTGAGTATCCATGAATACATGGTTAGAGTTAGATACGATGTCATTTATAAATGCCACCTCAACTTCAGATCGCAATTGATCTACTGCCATTTTTTCTTTTCTCTATCAATAAGTATCAAGTTGTGACATCAATATCGGTAAAATTATATCAAAATAACTCCAAAGTCATAAAGAAAAGAACATAATAATATGACATTTATTTTTATATAATTTGTAGAATTACACTAATTAAGGTTTACCTTTGATGAAGAAGTTGTACTGTGAGGAACATCCCCACCTGTATCTTGAGGTGGATCTATGTCGCCCTGTGACAAAGATTAGTAATTCTTAGCAATCAGAAGTGAAATGAAAATAATAAGCTTACCAAAAAAAATTATTAATAAAATAGTAGATTGTACATTGGAGTCAATATTAATTGGACGCAATTGGTTTAAATGTTATACTTACCAGTCCCATGATAGGGAATTTTTTTGTATCTACACGATTCAAATTGTAATCTATCAGAAGCTCTTCCCCTGCACTTATTGATTTTATAGCACATACAAATACACGATTTCCCTCGCATGCCTTGAATATACAATTCAACCACTTATTAGTTGACACAAGTTGAGAACTATTTATAAAACCTACAATATTCCCTATTTCTTTTTGCCTTCCATCAATATACATAGCGAGCCTTTTAGTTTGATCATTTTCTTTGCATTGTATATAGTTTTCTGACAATGCATACCTACGCATACTTTTTTTATATTGCACAATCCGCATCTAATTTTTTTTAATTTTAACAAGATCCTACATACTCCATCAATTCAACAACTTGATTATAACTGAACTTTATGCCATTCATGGAAAATAAGCCCAAACCATGTAATGAAGATGGAGCTATGTGATATATCCTTTCATTAACAAAAAAATTAGCGTTAATTCTTTCTGAAGATGTGTGTACCTTAAGGGAACCTTCTTTTCACCTTTGGTCTCATTATCATAAGAACATGACCCCCCTCAACAAGGAAAAATTGCATTTGTTTATCAAATTTTCTTCTAATCTTTTAACCTCTAGTTGATCTCCCTATTTTAGACCTACTAGATGTCTCACTTTTGTCTTCTATTCTCTCATTTTCCTCACTTGAGGAAGACATATCAGACAAATACCTATTTGGTGATACCTGCAATCCATCAAATGAGAGACATACTAGGATCTATATATTTTGTTGACTAAAGAGAAGGAAACCAAATAATAAATTATACCTATCGATCCATGTCAAAGGCGTTAAATTTTCTGCATATGTAAATCATTTATCTTAAGTTGGCCAAAAATTGCATGATATGTAAGCTACAAATTACATATAAGACAAAATTTACATGATGCAAAATATACTCCATGACTATAGATTTCAACACATAATAACTTAATTCAAATTTCTATGAATAAATCAATACATCATACATGACATTGATCATACCTTGACATACATTTCATTAATCATGTTATTGATCATCCTCCTCATCCATGTCATCATCATGACTATCATCATCATCATCATCATCATGACCATCATCATCATCATCATCACCATCATCATCATAATCACCATCATCATGACTATCATCATCATGACCATCATTATCATGACCATCATCACCTTGATCAACACCATTTTCATTACCATGATCATGATCATGACCATCATTATCATCACCATCATAATTAGCATCTCATCATCATTTTCTTCTTCTACTTCTTCTTCATTGTGTAACAGTCATCCGTGATCATCATTTACTTCATCTTCTGATTCTTCAGTATCTTCTTCCATCACATTATACTTTATCGGCCTTCCTCTTGGATCACGTCTAACAATAAATGATCAACCTAGTTTATGTGGAATGACAAAGTAAAACACTGGCTCACATTGGCTTGGAAGAACATAGGGCTCATTTCCAACTGGCTCAAATGACCTTGTATTAATCATTGTAAATCCACTATCATGCTTAATAATAGTCCTATCAGGATCATTTTGATTCAGTCGTAGCCTGTACCATTTGATGAAAAATAGAACTAATTTGAATGAATTAAAGTCGCACTCAAGTATATCATCCAAAATTCTATAGTATCAATTTTCAAATTTTTGAGGATGTATGCCATTTCTAGATGAAATATTAGTGACCTCAAAGACTGCACTTATCCCAGAATGACAAGTTTTCTTCATGCCATCTAACTTTTTAATGCGAAATTTACGGCCATGGTAGTACATAACTTTGTGTGTTTGATTTGCAATTATTCAAACATTTCAAGATTATCTGCATCGATCCTTGAGTTGATATTAAACTTATGGGTCATGGTTAGTAAACTTATATGTACCTTTCTACCTCTTAAACCATATGCTAGATCAAGTACCATTGGCATAACATTGGGATCTCTATTACGATGAGCTTCTTTAACCAATGATGCAACACCATCCCATGTTAATGAGTGACCATTTTTTTGAGATTGTTGAATCCATATTGTCATTCAATCAAGATTTTTTTCAATATACAAATGTAGTGCATCCCACTCACAACCAACTGTAAAGAAAAAAAATAGACCGCTTAGAAACAACTTATATTGAAGATCTATAAGAATTAATAAACTACAATAACATCTTATAATTACCTCTCACTTTCCTCAATCTACCTTTCCTCATCAAGTAATCCCCTTCAAATTTGTTAATAGAGTTGGGATCCCAAATGTGATCTACATGGGTATTTTCTGCAAACTTGGAAAGATATTCACTAATATACACCATGGTCTGGTATACCATATATCCCTCCACCATAGAACCCTCAAGATGTGCTCTTTGTTGAACCAAGCCTTTGATAAATTTCAAGTGCCTCTCAACCATCCACATTGAACTAGTTTGTACAAGTCCACACAATTCAATCTCCTCAACTTGATGTATGAGGTAGTGTTCTTGAGCATTAAAAAAATTGGAGGTAGACACTTTTGCATTTCAAACATAAGCTAGGGAATTTTTCTCTTCCAATATTTTATATCTTTTTTATCAATTTCTTTAGATGATAACCACCTAAAAGAGATTCAACTCGCAAGAACATATAAACAAGATTTTAGAAAAAAATATACAACAAATTATATAAAAAGTAAAGCAAGTCATAAATATAATATCTGTACAAGTCTAAGAAATAACACTTCTAACCTCATGTATTCTCCAAGATCGTATATAATTTTTTTTAACATTGTTGTCAAACTAGTGTGGGAGGGATAGAGGTAGGACGTACTACAATGATTAAAAAATGATCTTTTCAATATATTGTAAAATAATACAATAAAAAGTACATGTAATTTTACAAATATATTGTAAATAGAGAACACATGACTTACCTTGACGAAGGTATGCCAATCATGTGTTTTCAACCCTGGCCCAAAATCACCTTTCTTTGATACAAGATTGCTTATATTTGCAACAAATCCTGTTGGATTTTTATTTTTTTTTACGACTTCTTTTAATGCATCACTTTGTTTCTCAGTTAATAACCAAGGAAGGGAACTCATATTTATGTGGCCTCCATTTCTATTTGATTCAATGAAAGTTTTCAGTGCATGATTAGATTCATGAATGTCATTACAAATTTTGGCAATTTTTTCTTTGTCATGCCTTCCATCCAATATTTTTCATGGTGTCTCTATTAAATTCTTTACAATATGCATAGCATCAAATAAATGCATGATTAGGAGATCCTTGTAGTATGAAAACCTACTAAATTGACTAGGATAACTTTTTATTCCTCTAGGAAGTTGGTCATTGATGCCTTGATGACCTTCATGAGCATCAATAACATCATTAGTAAATAAAAGACAATATCAAAATATAAATTTCAAACAAAAATCATCAGATGGAATGACATTACCTTGGTGATTTAGTCTATTATATTCCAACTTCCATAGATGAGGTGTCATTCTTCATGGCCTTGATGTTGTCTCTTCTTTCCCATTAAAAAGATGTTTTTTGATAGTTTGATACTTATGATTATTGTGGAGAAAGTTCCTAAACTCATCGAATACCTACTTTCCTAAACTTCTTGAATGATGAGATTTCATCTTCGGACCAAAAACTAGACATGCAAATTTATTCTTTGTCTGAAGACCTAAAAGATACCGTACAATTGGATCATGTACAATTATCATGCACAACTTAAACATACAACAATAATGTGTAAGCACTATAACATACCAAAAATACGTGACCTTAACATGAATATATAACATACTGCAAAAATGAGTTATCCCAGGGGCATCAGGTATTGTCCATACAAGCATTACATAGAATTGAAATTGTCCTTGTCCTATTGGTCTAGAGATGTCATACATAGTGACCCCATTCCATAAAATCAACTTGTGAATAAGGGGCTCAATATACACATTCATATCTTTACCTTGGTACTTACCTAGTTGAATGAACAAAAACATTACATAATTATTATGACCATCTCGATGCGGTGTTTATAAATTAATTTACATAACTATTAAATGAAAAAATACCTGGTACAATTATTGACAACATTATGTGCTCCCTCTTTATGGACATCCAAGGAGGAATGTTATCGTTAATAAAAAAAATAGGCCACACCAAGTAAAAAGATCTTATATCTCAAAATGGATTGACACCATCCGTTGCCATTGAAAGCTTGAGATTGTGAGGGTCTTCTTTAAAGTGTGGCCATGTTGTTTCTATGTCTTTAAATAAAGAACCATCTATAGGCATTCACATAATGTCATCTTGACTTCTATTGTGTGCATGGTAATCCATAAATTGTGCCAAACTAGTGCACCTAAATAATTGTTGAAGACGTGGAATAATGAGAATGTACTAAAGAGTCTTGTGAGACACTTTTTTTGTTATTTGAGCTGATTGATATCTACTAATATGAAAATCAGGGCATTCTGTTACAAATTCACATTGTTTATGATATAGAATGTGATCATTGGGACATGCATGTATTGTCTAATACTTCATTCCAATTTGATTCATAATGGTAGATAATTCTCGGTTACGAACAAGGCAGAATGTTTGATGGTGGTAACAAAAAATCACCTATCAACCTACAAAAAAAAATATGAATTGTTAATATAATGAATTGTAATGGTATGCTAACATTGAAGATGACAAAAATGGCATACCTTAGCATACGTGACATTGCTACATTGGATAAACTATTCATAAACTTCAAGTTCACCAACAACACTATAGTGGAGAGAAGAGTTATTTGGGAGCCTTGGTATAGGGGCTCATATGCCTTCTCAAGTATATCTATATCAAGACCATCTTCATCATCATCATATGCGCTAGTACCATCATCATGATCATCTTGAACAGCTACGCCAATACCATCTTCTTCAATCATGTCCTTTGGCACATTATCAACTACGCCAATACCATCATCTTCAATTGTGTTCTCTGCCATGGGATCATCTTCTTCCATGGGAGCATTATCATCAGCTTGGATATTCACACCTCCATGTTCCTCCAATTGGAAATCCACATTCACCAATCAACGAAAATCGTGCCCCCCTTCAATGTCACCATGTTGCCTACAATGAATCTGGGCTGTTTTTATTAGAATTATTTCATTCTTTAAGCCCTTACACTTTTTGCAAGGACAATTACATTTATCAATGCCTTTTCTTTGGAACTGAGACCACAATCTAGCAATTGTCTCGTTATTTTGTTCTAGGTTCATATTGCCAGGTGTGGACTTTCTTCATAGGCTATAAATATAGAAAATGTAAACATGCAAACATTAGTAGTATCTTGTATATAATAAAAAAATAAAATTATAATATTATACAAGATTTACAAATACACACACAAATCATGCTCACTAGACCACAAAATATTCAAAAGGATAAGTATTTTGAGAGTTACACAAATCTCCTCACTAGACTATTGAATCTGTGGATATTATTCTTGATGTTGAAGTAAATCAATAATGTGAAGTTGAAGCAATTACATCAAGCTGCAAATTATCAAGGCTAGAATTTTGAAATTCTTCATTAATCAAGCATCATAAGGAGGCTGAATTATCTCCTTTAATGGCAAAATATGTTATTTGAAGGCTGCAAACTATTAAAGAATAGCATCGATTTGTTTTTAAGGGTTGTGTTTCATTGTGGAGGTCACATTTTGACCAAGGCTATGTTTTCAACAAAGGAGGCTCATGCCACCCTTTTTTATTCTTCACGTTACAATTTGGGAGCCGACTAGCTTCAAAAAACTCCTAATGTGACCACTTGGCTATGTGTGTTTTATGTATGGTGAAGATTTGACATCCCAAGGACATGTGCAGTTACTGTTAGATAGCTGATGAAGTTTTTCAGAAATTTGAGAAATGTTATTGTTATGGGAGCAACTAACCGGCCAAATAGTATTGATCCAACACTCAAAAGGTTTGGAAGGTTCGGTAGGGAGATTGATATTGGGGTTTTGGATGAAGTAGGTAGGTTGGAAGTGCTTCACACCCAGACAAAGAATATGAAGCTCTCTGATGATGTACATATATTGGGGCCTTATTTTTTGTACTTCTATATCTAATGTTAAACAATTCTTGGATTTTGAAAGTATTTATTAATCAAGTGCAATAACATTATCAAGAGATGGTTTAATCATTAAGAGTCACAACTACCAAGAAATAGAGCATCATGATTACATATAGAGAAGCCATCAAAGGTGCACTATAAATGAACAAAAAAAACTAGAGGATAAAAAGAGATGTTACAGGTTTGCATCACACATGCTTAAGGCAAAAGTTCCTAATACAATTGAAGAGAGTAATTAATATGGAAAATGAATCAAATGTAAGCAACATATTGCATTAATTTTCAAAGATAGTGACAATTTAAAAGAATTGGAAAAATATAGTGTACAAGAAATGATAGTGCACCATGGGAAGTCACAATAAGTATGAACCCATAGAGGATTTTCATTGTTTCCTAAAAGAAGATCATTTTCATAGTGAGATTTAGCTACATAGAGGTGATGTTCTCATAAATTTTGGTTTCTTTTATTCGAAAGAGGGTTTGTGTTTTGAGTTAATTGGTTTATGAGAACATCACCTCTATGAAAAAGGGTTTAGGTGAACGTCACCTCTATGAAGGGATTTAGCTACATAGAGGTGATGTTATCAGGTACGTGCAAGATCATGAGGGGCCAAAAAGTGGCGATGTAAAAAAATCCACTTTTCACTCATCCAAAAGTGCATGAAAATGTATGTTGACTTTTTAGTAGACCTAGGTGTCAGTACACCTGGACAAACCTGACACCAAAGCACAAGACTAATAGGGTACCTGATCTAAAATCGGGTACATGATTTGAAATCGGGTACCCGATATTTTTGAGTTGAAAAAACGGTGGGAGTAAATGAAAAAATTGAACTTTTATATATAATGTTTAAATATGTATTATATATAATTATATATTAATTTATATATTTTATATTATAATATTTTATAAATTAATATATCTTTTTATATATTAATATGTATTGTATATAATTATATTTAACATTTATATTATATAAATATATGTAAAAATTATATATATATAATGTTTAAAGGGTATTAAGGGGTATTATGTAAATATTTTAATATATTTTTTAATATATATTATATATATAATTATATATTAATATATATTTTATAGTATAATATTTTATATTAATCTATTTTATATATATTACTTTGTATTGTATATAAATATATTTAACGAACTTATATTATATTTATATGTACAAATTTTATATATATATATATATATATATATATATATATATATATATATATATATATATATATATATATATCTATATATCTATATCTATATCTATATCTCTATCTCTATCTCTATCTCTATCTCTATCTCTATCTCTATCTCTATCTCTAGATATAGATATATCTATATCTATATCTATATCTATATCTATATCTATATATAGATATAGATATATATTAATATGTAAAACTTTGTAGATCATAATATTTAAATTATATGTTGAAAGGGGTTACTGAGACTTCCTAGGGGTCCTAGTATGCCTTATCACATGTTAGGACCCCTAGGAAGTCCCCATGACCCCTTTTGACACATTGGAATGGTTGAGTGTGTTTGAAGGGGTATGACCCCTTCAAACACACTCAACTATTCCAATGTGTCAAAAGGGGTCATGGGGACTTCCTAGGGGTCATAGCGCATTATAAGGTGTACTAGGAACACTAGAAAGTCCCCATGACCCCTTTTGACACATTGGCACCCTCAAGTGTGTCTGAAGGGGTCATAGGACCCCTTCAGACACACTTGAGGGTTCAAATGTGTCAAAAGAGGTCATGAGGACTTCGTAGGAGTCCTAGTATGCCTTATCATGCGTTAGGACCCCTACAAAGTCCCCATGACTCCTTTGGACACATTAGAACCCTCACGTGTGTCCTAAGAGGTCGTAGGACCCCTTTGGACACACTTGAAGGTTCAAATATGTCAAAATGGTTCATGGGGACTTCCTAGGGGTCCTAGTACACCTTATCATGCATTAGGACCCCTAGGAAGTCCCCATGACCCCTTTTGACACATTGGAATGCTCGAGTGTGTCCATAGGGGTGGTAGCACTCGAGCATTCCAATGTATCAAAAGGGGTCATGGGGACTTCCTAGGGGTCCTAATGTGTGATAAGGCATACTAGGACCCCTATGAAGTCCCCATGACCCCTTTTGACACATCTAAACCCTCAAGTGTGTCTGAAGGGGTCCTACGACCCCTTAGGACACACTTGAGGGTACTAATGTGTCAAAAGGGGTCATGGGGAGTTCCTAGTGGTCCTAATGCTAGATAAGCCATACTAGGACCCCTAGGAAGTCCCCATGACCCCTTTTGACACATTAGAACCCTCAAGTGTGTCTTAAGGGGTGGACCCCTAGAAAGTCCCCATGACCCCTTTTGACACATTTGAACCCTCAAGTGTGTCTGAAGGAGTCCTATGACCCCTTGGAACAAACTTGAGGGTTCTAATGTGTCAAACAGAGTCATGGGGACTTGCTAGGGGTCCTAACACATGATAAGGCATACTAGGACCCCTAGGAAGTCCCCATGACCACTTTTGACACATTAGAACCCTTAAGTGTCTCCTAAGGGGTGGACCCCTAGGAAGTCCCCATGACCACTTTTGACACATTTGAACCCTCAAGTGTGTTTGAAGGAGTTGTAGGACCCCTCGGGACACACTTGAGGGTTCTAATGTGTCAAAAGGGGTCATGGGGACTTGCTAGGAGTCTTAGCGCATGATGACGCATACTAGGACTCCTAGGAAGTTCTCATGACCCCTTTTGAAACATTTGAATGGACAACTATGTTCGAAGGGGTCGTAGGACCCCTTAGAACACACTTGACCATTCCAATGTGTCAATAGGGGTCATGGGGACTTCCTATGGGTCCTAATGTGTGATAAAGTGTACTAGTACCCCTAGGAAGTCCCCATGACCCATTTTGACATATTAGAACTCTCAAGTGTGTCATAAGGAGTCATGCGACCCCTTGGGACACACTTGAGTGTTGAAATGTGTCAAAAGGGGTCATGAAGACTTCCTAGAGGTCCTAACGTGTGATAAGGTGTACTAGGACCCCTAGGAAGACCCCATGACCCCATTCGACACATTAGAACTCTCAAGTGTGTCCTAAGGGGTCTATCCTTAGGACACACTTGAGAGTTCTAATGTGTCAAATGGGGTCATGGGGTCTTCCTAGGGGTCCTAGTACACCTTATCACATGTTAGGACCTCTAGGAAGTCTTCATGACCCCTTTTGACACATTTCAACGTTCAAGTTTTTCCCAAGGGGTCGTATGACCCCTTATGACACACTTAAGAGTTATAATATGTGAAAATGGGTCACAGGGACTTCCTAGGGGTCCTAGCATGTGATAAGGCATACTAGGACCCTTAGGAAGTCCCCATTACCCATTTTGACACATTAAAACACTAAGGTATGTCCCAAGGGGTCGTACGACTCCTTCAGACACACTTGAGTGTTCTAATGTGTCGAAAGGGGTCATGGGCACTTTCTAGGGGTTCTAGTATGCCTTATCACATGTTATGACCCCTACAAAGTCCCAATGACCCATTTTGACACATTTTAACACTCAAGTGTGTTTCAAGGGGTCATATGACCCCTTCAAACACACTTGAGAGTTCTAATGTGTTGAAAGGGGTCATGGGAGCCTCCTAGGGGTCCTAACATGTGATAAGGCATACTAGGACCCCTAGGAAGTCCCCATGACCTCTTTTAACATATTTAAACACTCAAGTGTATCTCAAGGGGTCGTATAATCTCTTAGGACACACTTGAGTGTTCTCATGTGTCAAAAGGGGTCATGGGGACTTCCTAGGGGTCCTACTATGCCTTATCACATGTTAGGACCACTAGAAAGTATCGATGACCCATTTTGACACATTTCAACACTCAAGTATGTCCCAAGGGGTTGTATAACACATTAGGACACACTTGAGTGTTGAAATATGTCAAAAGAGGTCATGGGGACTTTCTAGGAGTCCTAGTATGCCTTATCACATGTTAGGACCCCTAGGAAGTCCTCATGACCCCTTTCGACACATTAGAGCTCTCAAGTGTGTCCTAAGGGGTCATTAGACCCCTTGGGACACACTTGAGTGTTGAAATGGGTCAAAAGGGGTCATCAAGAATTCCTAGGGGTCCTAACATGTGATAAGGTGTACTAGGACCCCTAGGAAGTGCCTATGACCCCTTTCAAAAAATTAGAACACTCAAGTGTGTCCTAAGGGGTCCAAAGAACCCTTGGGATACACTTGAGTGTTTTCATGTGTCAAAAGGGGTCATGGGGACTTCCTAGGGGTCATAGTATGCCTCATCATATGTTAGGACCCCTAGGAAGTCTCCATGACCCCTTTTGGCATATTATAACTCTCAAGTGTGTCATAAGGGGTCATACGACCCCTTGGGAAAAACTTGAGTGTTGAAATATGTCAAAAAGGGTCATGAAGACTTCCTAGGGGTCCTAACATGGGATAAGGCATACTAAGACCCCTAGGAAGTCTCCATGACCCCTTTTGACACATTAGAACTCTCAAGTGTGTCTTGAGGTGTTATACGACCCTTTGAGATAAACTTGAGTGTTGAAATATGTCAAAAGGGGTCATCGTTACCTCCTAGGAATCATAACACTTGATAAGGTGTACTAGGACCGCTAGGAAGTCCCCATGACCTGTTTTGACACATTTCAACACTCAAGTGTGTCCCAAGGGGTCATATGACCCCCCTTAGGACACACTTGAGTGTTTTCATGTGTCAAAAGGGGTCACGTGCACTTTCTTGGGTCCCTATTAATCCTTATCACATGTTAGGACCCTTAAGAAGTATCGATGATCCCTTTTGACACATTTCAACACTTAAGTGTTTCCCAAGGAGTCCTATGACCCATTAGGACACACTTGAGAGTTCTAATGTGTCAAAAGGGGTCATGGGGACTTCCTAGGGGTCTTAGTATGGATTATCATGTGTTAGGACCACTTGGAAGTCTTCATGACCCATTTTGACATATTTCAACACTCAAGTGTGTCCCAAGGGGTCGTATGACCCCTTATGACACACTTGAGAGTTCTAATATGTCAAAAGGGGTCATGGGGACTTTCTAGGGGTCTTAACATGTGATAAGACATACTAGGACCCCTAGGAAGTCCCCATGACCCCTTTTGACATATTTCAACACTCAAGTGTTTCCCAAGGGGTCGTATGACACCTTAGGACACACTTGAGTGTTTTAATGTGTTGAAAGGGGTCATGGGCACTTCCTAGGGGTCCTACTATGCCTTATCACATGTTAGGACCCCTAGGAAGTCCTGATGACCCTTTTTGACATATTTCAACACTCAAGTATTTCCCGACGGGTCGTATGAGCCATTAGGACACACTTGAGAGTTCTAATGTGTCAAAAGGTGTCATGGGGACTAGCTAGGGGTCCTAACATGTGATAAGGCATACAAGAACCCCTAAGAAGTCCCCATGACCTCTTTCGACACATTTCAACACTCAAGTCCATCCCAAGGGGTCGTATAATCTCTTAGGACACACTTGAGTGTTCTCATGTGTCAAAAGGGGTCATGGGGACTTCCTAGGGGTCCTAGTACACCTTATCACATGTTAGGACCCCTAGGAAGTACCGATGACCCCTTTTGACACATTTCAACACTCAAGTGTGTCCCAAGGGGTCGTAGGACACCTTAGGACACACTTGAGAGTTGTAATGTGTCAAAAGGGGTCATAGGGACTTCCTAGGGGTCCTAACATGTGATAAGGCATACTAGGAATCCTAGGTCCCCATAACCCCTTTTGAAACATTACAACACTCAAGTGTGTTCTAAGGTGTCATACGACCCCTTGGGACACACTTGAGTGTTAAAATGTGTCAAAAAGGGCTTATCGATACTTCCTAGGAGTCCAAAACATGTGATAAGGCATACTAAGATGCCTAGAAAGTCCCCATGACCCCTTTTGACACATGAGAATAGTCAAGTGTGTCCTAAGGGATTATATGACCCCTTGGGACACACTTGAGTGTTGAAATGTGTTGAAAGAGGTTGTGGGGACATCCTAGGGTTCCTAGTACACGTTATCATGTGTTAGGACCCCTAGGGAGTCCCCATGACCCCTTGCGACACATTAGAAGTCTCAAGTGTGTCCTAAAGGGTCATACAACCCCTTGGGATATACTTGAGTGTTGAAATGTGTCAAAAGGGGTCATCAGTACTTCCTAGGAGTCCTAACACATGATAAGGCATACTAGGATGCCTAGGAAGTCACCATGACCCCTTTTGACACATGAGAACACTCAAGTGTGTCCTAAGGGATTATATGACCCCTTCAAACACTCTTGAGTGTTGAAATGTGTCAAAAGGGGTCATGGAGACTTCCTAGGGGTCCTAGTACACCTTATCACACGTTAGGACCCCTAGGAAGTCCCCATGAGCCCTTTCAACACATTAGAACTCAAAAGTGTGTCTTTAGGTGTCATACGACCCCTTGGGACACACTTGAGTGTTGAAATGTGTCAAAAGGGGTCATCAGTACTTCCTAGGAGTCCTAACACATGATAAGGTGTACTAGGATGCCTAGGAAGTCACCATGGCCCCTTCTGACACATGAGAACACTCAAGCATGTCCTAAGGGATTATACGACCCCTTGGGACACACTTGAGTGTTTAAATTGTCAAAAGAGGTCATGGGGACTTCCTAGGAGTCCTTGTATGCCTTATCACACGTTAGGACATCTAGGAAGTCCCCATGACCCCTTTTGACACATTATAACTCTCAAGTATGTCCTAAGGGGTCATACAACCCCTTGGGACACACTTGAGTGTTGAAATATGTCAAAAGGGGTCATCGGGACTTCCTAGGGGTCATAACATGTGATAAGGAATACTAGGACCCCTAGGAAGTGCCCATGACTCCTTTCAACATATTAGAACACTCTAGTGTGTCTTAAGGGGTCATACGACCCCTTATAACACACTTGAGTGTTGAAATGTGTCAACAGGGGTCATGGGGACTTCCTAGGGGTCCTAGTATGTTTTATCACATGTTAGGACCCCTAAGAAGTCCCCATAACCTATTTTGACATATTAGAACTCTCAAGTGTGTGATAAGGGATCATACGACCCCTTGGGACACACTTGAGTGTTGGAATGTGTCAAAAGGGGTCATGAAGACTTCCTAGGGGTCCTATCACATGATAAGGCATACAAGGACCCCTAGGAAGTCCCCATGACCCCTTTGAACACATTATAACTCTCAAGTGTGTTCTAAGGGGTCATATGACTCCTTGGGATACACTTGAGTGTTGAAATGTGTCAAAAGGGATCATCGGTACTTCCTAGGGGTCCTAACATGTGATAAGGTGTACTAGGACCCCTAGGAAGTCCACATGACCCCTTTTGACACATAAAAATACTCAAGTGTGTCCTAAGGGGTCTTATGACCCCTTAGGACACACTTGAGTGTTGAAATGTGTTGAAAGGGGTCATGGGGACTTCGTAGGGGTCCTAACGCATGATAAGGTGTACTAGGACCTTTAGGAAGTCCACATGACCTCTTTTGACACATAAGAACACTTAAGTGTGTCCTATGGGGTCATACAACCCCTTGGGACACACTTGAGTGTTGAAATGTGTCAAAAAGGGTGATGGGGACTTTCGAGGGGTCCTAGTATGCCTTATCATGCGTTAGGACCCCTAGGAAGTCCCCATGACATTTTTCGACATAATAGAACTGTCAAGTTTGTCCTAAGGATTCATCGACCCCTTGGGACACACTTGACTATTGAAATGTGTGAAAAGGGGTCATCAAGAATTCCTAGGGCTCCTAACATGTGATAAGGCATGCTAGGACCCCTAGGAAGTGCCCATGACCCCTTTTGACACATTAGAACACTCAAGTGTGTCCTAAGGGGTCATATGACCCCTTGGGACACACTTGAGTGTTGAAATGTGGCAAAAGGGGTCATGGGGACTTCCTAGGGGTCCTAGTATGCCTTATCACATGTTAGGACCCCTAGGAAGTCCCCATGACCTCTTTTGACACATTAGAACTCTCAAGTGTGTCATAAGGGGTCATACGACCCCTTTGGACACACTTGAGTGTTGAAATGTGTCAAAAAGAGTCATCATGACTTCCTAGGGGTCTTAATGCATGATATGACGTACTAGGACCCGTAAGAAGTCCCGCTAACCCATTTCGACACATGAGAACACTTAAGTGTGTCCTAAGGGGTCATACGGCCCCCTGTGACAAACATAAGTGTTGAAATGTGTCAAAAGGGGGCATGAGACTTCCTAGGGGTCCTAACGTGTGATCAGGCATACTAGGACCCTTATGAAGTCCCCATGACCCCTTTTGAAAAATTTCAACACTAAAGTGTGTCCCAAGGGGTCGTACGACCCCTTGGGACACAATTGAGTACTCTAATGTGTTGTTGGGGGTTACACCGGGACCTAAGGGGTCCTAGTACACTTTCTTAAGCCTTAGGACTCTTAGGAACCCTCTATGACCCCTTTGGAAACATTTTGGATGCCTTATATTTGTGTAATTAACCTATGTATTAATATGTCCTATATAATATATATATTATATATATACTATGCTTGATTTGATCATATATACAATAATATTTTATAAATAATATATATATATATATATATATATATATATATATATATATATATATATATATATATATATATATATATATATATATATATATATATATATATATATATATATATATATATATAAAATATATATTACATACAATTTAAATATGAAGATATCATGTGATATATTGTAAAATACATATTAATATATAATACATATAAAATAATATATAATATATGATGTATAATGTAACATTTAATATTAATATATATTATATAATATTTAATGTAAAATGTATATTATATAATATTTAATATATAATAGATATTATGTAATATTTAATATATATATAATATATAATTTTTGATATATAATATATTGAGGTATGGAGAAATTGGAGGGAGAAAGGGGAGGGAAAATTTAAAATTCAAAATTTTGCTAGGATTTTTGGGTACTCGAAAAAATCGGGTACCCAATTTGAAATCAGGTACCCGATTAGGCTCAGTATTGCTTTGTGCACCAAACCTACCTAGTCAACTCTTCAAATGTCACAAAAACGTGTTTTTCCCTTGTTTCTCTGAGTTCCAAACTTCGACCATGTAGCTGACAATTTTTTTTTCACCCGAATTTGATGAAATGAAAAGGCTATTTTAAGGAGATTATCAGCTTTCTATCGATATAATTGCTGTCAAATTTTGAATTCGGTAAGTAATTATTAGTTATTTTCTAATTGAGTTACCTCTAAAGTGTTGATTTATATACTAATTGAAAATGACTATAACTTTCAGACGGTATAACATTTTTGAAATTCAAAAAATGCATCACATTCTATGCTTTGCCTACTATAAGGAATTTTTTTTTTTTGAATTTTGTAAAGTTTTGAATGAGTTAAGGTGGTTAGACATGGGAGTTTTTTTATTCTAAAAATGTTGAAGCAAAAAATTCAAAATTAATTATTTTTTTGGAATAAAATTATAAAAAAATATGCGTCACGTCCGGGCATGAGTCTAATACTTAAATATAAAATCTTATAAAAAAATATTATCATTTGATCATGATTAAGGTGGTCAGACATACACCTACTTCTTATTTTTTTCCTAAAATTTTTGTACTGCTGTATTGAAATCTATAATTTTCACCAATTATATTAATTTTTTTTATAAAAGGCCTAGTAGTTTAGAAACTACATTCAATTTTCTACAAATTCTATTCTTACAACTTTTTGGTATTAGGTTGATAGCTAGTTCAAATTTTCATGTCAAGTTGACTAACCTTGATTTGTTGATTTTTCATTGCCACTTAAGGGCATAGTTTGGCCCCTCATGATCTTGCACATACCCTATCATAAACCCTTTTTCATGAATTCGAAAGAGGTAGATGTTCTAAATAAAATATTAGCAAGATAATTGTTTGAGTAGTTTGAGTTTTTGTATGGAATCCAGATTCTTCATTCATTACCATGGTGTGTTTTCTAACAGAGGATAGAATAGATGGATTAGTATCTCTTATATTTTTTTCTAATGGGACATGTAAAGTGAAATCTTAAAATGCAATCAAAACTGTGCCCTGTGATAGGACTAGTCACCAGTCAATTCTAGCAAGGTTTGGGTCTTTGTGTTTAAACTTCCCAAAGGCTCATTAAGACAGTCACCTTGACTTAATTTAAATTCTTGGACAGAGTATCCCTCAAAGGTATTTTTAATCTTTTGAAGGTGAATCAATGATCATAGAGTATTTTTAATCTTTTGAAATCTTTTACAAATTTGAGCAATACAAAAAAAAACAAATAGTGCAGGTAGCAATATAAACAAGAACATACACAAGAAATATAACTCAAGATGTGTCTTGAGTGGAAACCCTCATGGGGATTAAAACCACTCTCTAGTTTTCCTCACTAGCTTATCCTGTAATATCCTTTGTACAATGCCTCGCTGGCTGATTGTTTGTCTCACTGAGAGTGCTATTTCACTGACAGTCTTTCTTATATGCCTCATTGACTTTATCAATGCCTCATTGGCCTTTTACAGCTTTATAATTTCCATTTCTCAAATACAGAGTAAATTATGTCTGTTTCATTTTAATGCAGTCTCTAGTCTTGCATCATCTAAGACTTAGAGAGAAATTTTGCATCAAATACATCATAATAGTATATATATATTGCTATATATAATACTATGAAGTATTTCGAAATTGTAGTATATGACAAAGCACTAAATATTGTAGTAGAATAAATTATAAAACAATACATTCCTTTTTCATCTTTTGAAAGATATTTCATTTTAGTACAACTCTCTACAATGGAGAGCAAAAGAATAATATATTTATATAGTCTTTCACCTTTGATCTGAAAACAAATCCTTTTCAAAAACTGAATATCATGTCTAACTGTCACAAAACAGTTTTCAAAAAAGAATGCCTTAACAAAATAATAACCATTTTCTATTCTGAGATAACCATAACAATATCTTTTGTTATCTCTAATAAGTCTGAATAGTCTCTCTAACAAATAGTCTTCAAGAATATTTAATATTTTCAAATAATAATCCTGAAACTATCACGATTTCATCCCTTACACAATGTGTTAACTTGTTAAGTAAACCCTCCATAAACACAACACTAGTTTACAAACTGAACAATGACCCAACATAGGGTTACATTACAATTAGTTCAAAGACTAACACAATGTATCTTAACCATACTCCAAAAAAAAACTTTACTCAAATTAGGGTTTGACATATAATCATAGATAAGAGAACTCAAAATTAGGTTTAAGATTTTATTGAAAAAACAACAATATGTATGAAGCCCAATATGAAATAGGGCTATAAACAAGAAATATCCACACAAGTTATAGAGACTAAAACCTTTCCATTTATCCATATGGGTATAACACAAAACTTTACCACAATTTAGAAGATTTCGGTGGTTTGGGAATCCTCTTGAGTGTGGCCAGATTGTCAAGATGCCTATTTTAAGCTATGTTTTGGAAGAATTATGATGAAATGCTTTCTTTGCATTTGTGGACCTATTGCAGGGATGGTTTTTGGCTTCAAACTTGTCATTGTATTGATCTTTTTTGGTTTTTTTATATGGGGTGGGGTTATTTTGATAGACTGTTACATACCTCAACTATACAAGGACAGTCACATTTTGAGGGATTAAACACTTCCAACTTTAATAGAAACTATCCAAGACTTCAATGTAAATGCATCATAATATCATAACAATCCATTTAGATCCCTAACAACTAGTAACAATGGCACCTTGGATGAACAATAAATCACTCACGGGTTGTTCATGAGTAGAAAATTTAGGATAAACACAAAATAATGATGCCCTAGCTTCATGTAATGTGAAGAACATAGCCATGGGCTTATCAATAAGTACATCATGGATGTAATAGTAGCAATGTATATATACAGTGATAAAAAAACATGCCAAAAAATACACAATACATGATGCCCTGGCACATTGCTCATAGGCCCTAAGTAGGTAACCAATAAGTACCAATAGCATAGAAGCATAAAACAATGCAAGACAAATGCAGAGTAAGGAAATCCTTACAGGCGGTCCTCCTTTAACACCAAATAATAGTGGCAAGCCTCACAGGCGGTCCTCCTTTTACACCAAAATAATAGTGGCAACCCTCATAGGTGGTCCTCCCTTTACACCAAATAATAGTGGCAACACTCGTAGGAGGTCCTCCTTTTACACCAAATAACAGTGGCAACCCTCACAGGCGATCCTCTTTTTACACCAAATAACAATTAAAACCCTCGCAGGTGCTCCTCCTTCGTGCGCTCCAAGCTTGATCTCATAATGAAATGAGATATGAAATCTTTTTTTTAAAAGTTATGCCCGTGTTTGTCAAAATTTTGACCTACATGGTATTGGTCAAAATTTTGACCAACACAAGCATGGATTAAAAAAAAAGAAAGTTTTCCTTCTATAATCCGACCAACCTAAACCTTTTTAATTGATGGTCAAAAATTTTGGTAGAAAAATAAGGTCAAATGTACTAGTGGATGATGATGATGATGATGATGATGATGAGTTAGTTGCTACTAGTAGCCAGTGACATTCATGATCATATTGACTGTATTACATATCATTGTTGATATATCATTATGATGCCTCTTTTCATGTTTACTATCATATGTATCATTCTCGCGACCTACAATACCATATTATTGACTTAATACATTTTGACATGTATCATTTTCACAGCCTACATTACCATATTATTGAGTTGATACATTTTGACATGTATCATTTTCATTTATATCATTTGTAGATATATCATCTTGACTTGTATCATATTCAGTTAAATAGTTTATCACTTTTACTTATATCATTTGTACTTGTACCATTGTGACTTATGTCGACTATTGGTCATGTATCATTTTGACATGTTTTTGATCTATTGGCATATTGGACTTTCACTTTTTTTTAGTTATATATGATGATATTATTAGTATTGACTTGTCAGTTTTAATATATATTCAAAGTGGTTGATAATTTTTGGATGAATATTTATTACGTATGATAGTTTTAGTTTTCTTCTTAGGATGGGTGTTGTCAAATTCAATAAAAATATAGACATTTTGATGTGCACCTTCTTGGTGTTGACATGGGTTTCATGATTTAAATAAAACATTAATAAGAAATGGAAGTAAAATAAGAAGCATTTAAAAAAAAGAAAAAATTGAAGCCAAAAAAGAAGCAAAACTTGGTGTTATTTGGGAAGCAAAAATCTAAGAAATTTAGTTAGCAAATAAAGAGTAATAATGGAAGCAATTTTAGAAGAAACAAAAGACATCAAAATTGAAGCAAAATTGGACGCACACATGGAAGCAACACGAGAAAAAAAATTGGAAGCCATATAAGAAGAAAAATTGGGAGCACAAAATGGAAGCAAAAAGGGATCAAAATAGGAAACAACGCTACAAGAAAAATTGGAAGCAACAAGTGGCATAAAAATAGGCATCAAACTAGAAGCAAAATTGGAAGAAAAAGTAGAAGAAATAAATGGTGTTATAATGGAAGAAAAATCAGAAGAAACAAGAAAAACTAGAAGCAACTGTTATCTCTATTGAGCATTAAAGGTTTTCATTAGTATCAAAGGTTATCAAAGACATTAGTCAGTTACTTATATCATCCTAGTTGGTAAAAGTGAGCATCATGAGCCAGCCAATTAAGTCTTCATACCAAGCACCAAACATTTTTACCGAGCATCAGACACCAATACCGAGAGATAGTAAACACTGAGCATCAGTATAATCACCAAGAAGTTTATATAGTGTTTATCGAGGATCACAGGAAAATGACATAGTAATCAAGAATGGAACATTCTTCTATACAAACAGCTACAACAAAATAAAAAAATGTTTTACCAAGATCAAGGATAATTTATTGTTGAGATATTCATCTAATGCGATGAAGATCTTATGTAATTGTTTGATCTAGGTTATTTTTATACACCGTTGATCTTAGGGTTTTCTCTAAGATATTGTAACCCAATTTTGTTAAGCGGTGTGTGATGATGATAATCACCTTCATGAAATTAAGATCAAATTAGCAACAATTCTAAAGTAAATACAATGCAAATCTATTTAAAAATGAAACTAAGATCTATAGCATCTCATGGCTCTCTAGAAAGAGGTGGTAAGTGAAGCTCTCAGCTCAAATCTCCACTAGTGACACTTCTAAAATGAGAATGTATGCTGCTATAATGCTTCTACAATACTTTTATGATGACGATTCTAGCTCAAATTGACAAAAGTATAATGCAAATTGCTCTAAATTCTTTTAATTTCTCTTAGAATGCTCTTCAATTGCCTATAGTAACAATGCTTTGCAAATGAATTTCTAAGATATCAATTGCTCTCAAAATGCTTCATATTTATAGTAAATTCCCAAGGGCAGGGGGTGGAGTGAAGTAATTATGATTTACCTTTGGTTGAGTCAAATACTTTTCTTTATCTCTTTCCATTGCTTTTTCCATGAGTCTTAAGAAATAGGGGCATTGAATGGCTTCATCAACCTTGTCATTGGTGGCATCATCGATGGTTGGTTCAATATTAGTTCTTTGGTGAGTGGTATCAATTCCTTGAGTGTTTTGATACACCCCTCCACTATTGGTATTGCCTTGGTTATTCATGTCAATGCCCCCATTATTTGCATCACCTTGGTTATTGGGGTTGATGCCACTATTAATTTTATTACCCAAGCTACCATAGTACATCATGTTGTCTTCTCCTTCTTGTTCAAGTGATTTTTGGGTATTCTTGGAGTGGTAGACTCATCTCCTGGGTAAGGGAGCTCTTGTCTTAAGTAAGTTCTATCTGCTTGCAGAGTTTTCTTTACGTAGTAGGATCTAGTAAAAGTAGGCATGAAAAAACCACTTGGAAAACAAGAATCAATCGTGCCCTTGGTCCAAATCCTTTGTAAAATTTACAAAAATTGTGTAGAATAGGATTTTTGACTGGCCTAAAGGTCGGGGCAGTAAGAACATGGAAAAGGGTACTCAAATATATGATCAAAATTTTCTGACCCCCCCTGCAAATACTCTCTATTTTCCCTTTTAGATTTCTGGGCATCACTGATCTAAGCGTAGGCATGACTAAATTTTTCGTATGTGTGAACTGGTATATTATTAGGTGACACACTACAAGGATGCAGGCATCACTTTCCTATTGATAAGCAATTTTCTAGTTTTATCAAGCATGTTTCAATACTTTTTAGGTGTGATTTCACCATTTCTACGTGTTTTTATATAAGTCACAAGTGTGAATGAACCTCAGATAGGCAGGATTATTTTGTGCATAGGTGGCACTTCTTTGACCAGGTTGTAAGATTTTGAATTTTTTAAACTTTTAAGATCAGGTCCTTTGAAATTTTCTTGTTTGAAAATAAAAAACAATCTCAACACCCACATCAATTTTTCATCATGTCCCTAAAACAATCTAATGTGTATATTCTTGATCATTTCCACAAGTATAACATAAGAAAGAATTCCAAGCAGCTTACCTAAAGTCAAATTTGGCTCTTACCATGGCTCTAAAAGGTAGTCTTGCTACTTTATCCAAGATTTATTGTGGATTCCGTTCAAATAGATCTTAAACTTTCATCCCCCAAGTATGTTAAGGGGTTTCCCACACGCACCAAGGTACGATTCTGCGTAATCCATGAAGACTACTAGAGGAAATTCAAAACATTTAAAATCTGTCTGTCACACACCCCATTAAGGATGCATGTGTTTCATTTTATAGTGGGTTGGATTCCCGCAGCAAAAGTGAGTGTATCCCACTTTGGGCTATCCCTCTCACCGGCCTCGTTAAGGCACAACTCGGGAGGCGAGCCCACTAATTCTCTATTTTAACTAGCATGTTCATATAAAACAAGGAAAATGGAATTAAGGTTAAGCTTTTGGGGATTTGGTTCATGTAAAAGGTGAAGAGCATATCCCTAACTTTCCCTTTAGTTCTTCAAACACTCAAGCAACAAAGTTCTTTTTCAATCTCGTAACAAAGAGATTCTTATAATTGAGGTGTTTGGTCAAATTCCTTATTTTAATTAAGCTAGATTTCAATGAATGTCACAATTTAAGCAAGTGCAAGCTTGATTCAATGAATACCTTTTCCTTTGTAGCTAGCAATGGCTAGATGCTTTTTTGTGGTTTTTGCCTTTTTTTTTTTCTTGCTTTTACTCACCTAGTGGCGATCGTTCCCACTCCCTCCTCCAACAAGTTAGTCCAACACAACCATTCAAAATGAGGTGAAACCAAAATCAAAAATTAATGAAGCAACCATTGTGTATGAATCTTTAGAGAACTTATTTGCAAACTTTCAAAGGAAAACTTGATGTAAGGACTAAAAATCCAATTTAAAGAGACAAATTTCATTTTATATGCTTGAACAATTGCAAGATAGTTCTGAAATACCTAATTGTCCACCTCTTGTGTAGTCTCAAGAATAGCCTTAATGTGCTCAAAGTTCTCCTTCTTAATCCTCTTTGCTAAAGTCTTTCCTTCTTGATTAAATATGCTTTCCGACTTCTATACTTTCCTATGATTGCTCATTTACTGTTAAATCATGTAAATAGGGAGTTAGACAAATGATTTAATCAATTTAATAGTGAATAAAGACAACAAGTAGCAAGTGACATTGTCTAGCTAATAGGAATGAACACATTTTTAGTAGGCGTAATGTTACTGATAGCAAGCGACACTTTGTAGTGACACAGGCGATACTGAAAATTACACAGGCGTGAACAATTTATCACAAAGCGTGAACATAACTTAAAATTGTGAAAAATGATTTATGCTAAGTGACAATTTAATAATAGTAAGCATGAATTGAAAGATTATAAGCATGACTGTTATTTAAAATGGCAAAGCAAAGGGTAAAGATATGCGATAACAAATTGCAGCAAAGCAATACTTCCTGTGTCATAGGCATGACTTTAAGCACCAAAGGCTGGATGCATTAATCTCACAAGCATGAGCAGATGATTTGTAGGTGACAGCAAAGTACTCAAAACCATGTAGAATTTGTATGCCAGGCGTGAATCTTTAGATAACAGGCGTTAGGACAGAGATTGTAGGCGGCAGTAAAATGACTGCAGGCGTGAACAGATCTCCCGTAAGCATGACTTCACCAGTTTCTTGCAAAATAGTCATGGAAAATAGACAATACAAGCATGCAAATTATGATGATTCAAATGATAAAATGAGGCCTAGGGCCCCATGGTGGGTGCCATTTGGGTGATGATGATAATCACCTTCATGAAATTAAGATCAAATTAGCAACAATTCTAAAGTAAATACAATGCAAATCTATTTAAAAATGAAACTAAGATCTCTAGCATCTCATGGCTCTCTAGAAAGAGGTGGTAAGTGAAGCTCTCAACTCAGATCTCCACTAGTGACACTTCTAAAATGAGAATGTATGCTGCTATAATGCTTCTATAATGCTTCTATGATGATGATTCTAGCTCGAATTGACAAAAGTATAATGCAAATTTCTCTAAATGCTCTTAATTGCTCTTAGAATGCTCTTCAATTGCCTATAGTAACAATGCTTTGCAAATGAATTTCTAAGATATCAATTGCTCTCAAAATGCTTCATATTTGTAGTAAATTCCCAAGGGTAGGGGGTGGACTGAAGTAATCACGATTTCCTTTGGTTGAGTCAAATACTTTGCTTTGTTCATAAATGGGGGGACAATTTAAAGGTTTGTCTCAAAGCTTGGGACAAAAGACCAAGATTGAGTGGATGAGATTGAAATTTTCAAATGAGCGATTGAGATTCATCCTTTTTGAGTGATTTGTGTCTTTTTGTCCTCAATTCTCATTGGTTGCTCAACTTTGTTGAAAGATATTAGGAGTTATTAAATTTAATTAATTAATTAAATTTAGCCATGTAAGGGTAATAGGTTCATTTTGATTTTTGATTTAAACAACTATACAATTAATTGATTAAAATTAATTATGTAGTGTTTTTCACCCCTTTAAGCTTTGATTTAATTATTTAGCCTCATTATTTGATTTTTTCTTTTCTTTATTTGTTTTTATCCAACTTTATTTAATTATGTCCATTTTAATTGATTTGATCCCTTTTTTGAGATTGAAACTTTCAAATGAGTGATTGAGATTCATCCTTTTTGAGTGATTTGTGTCTTTTTGTCCTCAATTCTCATTGGTTGCTCAACTTTGTTGAAAGATATTAGGAATTATTAAATTTAATTAATTAATTAAATTTAGCCATGTAAGGGTAATAGGTTCATTTTGATTTTTGATTTAAACAACTATACAATTAATTGATTAAAATCAATTATCTAGTGTTTTTCACCCCTTTAAGCTTTGATTTAATTATTTAACCTCATTATTTGATTTTTCCTTTGCTTTAATTTTTTTAATGCAACTTTATTTAATTATGTCCATTTTAATTGATTTGATCCCTTTTTTTATTGAATTAGTGCATTTTGATGATTTTAAGCCATTTCATTGATTTTTGCAATTTAAAAGAACTTTGTCCATTTTTATGTGTCTACAAGCAGCATAAAGTAGTATGCTATATAATTGTATGTTTATACCATTTTGTTAAGAACTGATGTATGAGAGAAGAAGCACTTGAAGCACTAGCCAACCTTCAAGATTATCAATTGACAGAGCATAACAGTATTCAAAGGAAATCAGATGGAGCAAAATCAGAGCAGGCTAATTGAGCAGTTTAGAGTAGAGATTCACACAGTATAAGGTGATATATATTTAGTACTTTATTGATCTGTATCAGACAAAGTGAGTTATCATTAGAAGATATTTACCTGTTTCTTTCTAATCATTGTAATAGAGTTTTAGTAAAATCTCCTAATAGAGTAGACTTGACAGTCTTTTTTTAAATCTCTTAACCGAGTGCACACTGAAGTAGTGCTACTAAAATCATATCACTAGGTAGATCTAGCTGATCTAATATGTTAATCCTAATAGGGTAAGATCACCAGAAGTGATAAACAATTGTAGCCCTAATAGGAAAACCTTTTCTATCTGTAGTGGTGAAGAATTTGTGGGTGTCATCCCCACCGTAGTTTTTACCTTCTAACAAGGGTTTCTGCGTTACCAAAATACTTATGTTATGGGACTGTTATATTGTTGATTTCATGTTATTTACTTTCACAAGTTGAATGGATGAATGATACATACATTAGATACAAGTTATTTTGCAAGGTTACTTCTGTTTACAGTTTTAGATCTGAAAGGTTTATAAGTAAAAAATTTGTGGGCACTGATTCACCCCTCCCCTCTTAGTACCCTATCTCTCCTAATTCCAACAATTGGTATCAGAGCTCAGTTCTCTTATTAGACACTTTAACCACTGAAGGGTAAAGATCTAAGTCATGGAGAGGTATAAGTTAGATAAAACTATTGAGAATCAGAAGATTCAAATGTAGATGTTTGTTGAACAGTATAAGAAAGCCAAGGAAGGACTGAAGAAATTACTGGTTGAAAGGAAGAACCTAGCTATTCTACAAAATGAGATTGGCTACCATGAAGAATCAATTGACGGTATATTTGACCACATTGGATCTAGTTCAGGGATTATTTTTGATGGATCTGAAAGTATAATCTCTGACTTGTCTAAGAAGAATCATCTTTTTAACCGAACAAGTGAAAGCACTACAAATTGGTCAAGAATCTTAGATGGTGAGAATGGTAGAAATAATGAACAACCCTAGACAGGCTAAGAAAGAAAGGAATCTGGATATTGAAGACTGAAGATAGACAACTATACAACTACAAGCTAAAGAGAGTGAGATACAAAGACTCACCGATCGTCACTTTCAAGTATCTAATCAAATGATGACTATAAATCAAGAAGTCAACTGAGTGAATGGAGAATTATCTAGAAGACTTGAAGATGTTGCAATACTCAGAGAAGAGAATGAAAAATTGAGAAATGAAATAAAGACACAAAAATAGCATAATGAGATGATGAGGCTAGCTGAGAATAATTCTAAGAAGATTGATGACTTTCTAATTAATCAAAGAAGATTTGGAAGCAAAGATGGAATATGCTATACCGGTGAAGGAGAATCATCACAAAAAGCTAAACAAGTTAACAATAATCAAAATTAGAGACCTAAAGTGTTGACATGTTATCACTATGGCAAACCGGGACATACATCTAATGTCTGTAGAAGCAAAGCATAAGGTAAACCTCCTGTCACTCCTAAGTTCAATGGATATTTCTATTATTCGTGGAAAGTATGGTCATCAAGCTTATGAATGTAGAGCTAAAAAGAATGCTAACAATACTACTATGGAGAA
Source organism: Chamaecyparis obtusa (assembly GCA_027943335.1). NCBI lineage: Eukaryota > Viridiplantae > Streptophyta > Pinopsida > Cupressales > Cupressaceae > Chamaecyparis > Chamaecyparis obtusa. The sequence continues at coordinate 5,719 of BSBK01002077.1, read as the reverse complement.
GTTATGTTATACTTGTAATAAGCACGAACACATTGCACAAGAGTGTAAGGCAAAATTGAAGCAAGTATGGAATCCTAAGCAGAAGACACAATGCAAGCCTTATCAACCGAAGAGACAAAGTAATTCTTATGTTTGGGATTATAACACATGGATAACTGTGTTGCATGTGGTAGATATGGGCACATTGCAAAAAATTTTAAAAGGAAAAGATGCGCTAGACAAGCACTGGAATGGCATGTTTGCATTGTCATAAGGTCAGTCATTTAAGAAAATACTGTAGAGACTGAGCACCAGAAGAAGGTCATGTATTTGAGAGTGGAAACACTATTGTAGATATCATGAGAATAAGGAACAACATGTGGAAGAAGGCATCTAATGAGAATTTTGATTCAAGTAATATTGTCGGTGAAACCTCATCCAATGGATTGGGTGACATCTGTACTTCCACCTAAGGTGAAATAGGTATATATGGGACTGACATTTCAAAATTATCACATTTTACATACAGTTCCTTATATATGTTGTGCACATACCAAATCTACATGAATAAAGATGCTTTCTAGTTTATATGTTTTGAGCTAACAAAGTTACATAGTCGATAAAAGTTAGACCAAGCATTGGTTACCCGTTGGTAATCACTATTCAAGGTTAACCGAATAATAGTATCAACCAAGCAAAGAAGTCTTGCATTAATTGAGCTAATGAAAGATTGTAGCTGTCACTGAGATGATAGCTGTCATGAACTGGAAAGTAGGTCAAGCATTTATTGCATAAAGTTTTGAGTAGGAATATCAAAAATTCTATAAATACATGAAAGACAGTTTATTTTTCACATTGCGATTTCGGAGAGCTAAAATTTCATAGAGCGAGTTCAAGAAAGAATATTTCAAGCTAATTCAAGCTGCAGCAGATCGAACCGAGCACACTCTTTGATACATTCTGAGTAAGTTGAAACCCTACTGAGCATATTTCTCGTACTTATCAGAAAATCTAGTTTCTTGAAATGGAATCTACTACGAGTTCTTCTAAATTTGTGGAAGAAGAAGTTAATTTAATTATGTCAGCAAGCTACAAGGAACCACCTTATAAGTTACACCCTGAAGTTGCCTCAAAAATAAATTCAGTGGGTGCTTTTTCAAGCATCCCACCTAGGCTTTTGTTAACTGAAGATATATGATCATACATACACTGTAAAATTAGGGAAATAGGTGATTTTGATATGTATGTTTCATATTAGGTACTTTGTAATAAGAAAATAGAACTGAAACCAGAGAACAAAATTGTTGAATCACTTGGTCTTACCAATGCCCTAAATTTCCCAAAGAATTTTAAGAATGAATGGATTAGGGTTGTGTTGAGCCACTATCATGAGGGAACATTGTGGCTAGACAGATGAATCAAGGTCACAAAAAGAATGATTAATAGGGTTACTGGTTAACCTACTACCGATAAAGCCAAAGCATTCAGAAGCTCTTCTCGAGCCGAGATTGAGAAAAATACTAGTGTAGCATGGGATGGTAGAGCACTGGAAATTTCATCTATTGTGGATCCGAAGTTAAGTTTGTAGCACATGTAATTGGGTACAAGATATTTCAATCAAGTAGAGAAAATAGTGTACTGTGTAGTGCAGTCGACATGGCTCACAAATTGATAAAGAAGGGTCATCAGATAGACCTTTTGAGCTACTACTGAGATAGGTTGAAGAAAATGTGAAAACAATCAGGACACAGAAGGTCCAATGCCTGTAAGTTTGGATCATTATTTGTATGTTTATTTTTCTATCTCCAAAAATTCTTTCCCTTTGTCGGTCATACTGATTGGATAGATGACACACCAATCACTTCACAAAATTTTGAGATTATGAAAGGTCTGGGAGATAATGCTGGGAATGTTATAGATAGTTATTTTGAGGATTTTAAAGTAAAGATGAATTTAAGAAGTAGAATTCTGAGTTCATTGGTCAAAAAATATGAGATGGACATTTGTTTCTTAGTGAACACCGACCACACTATAATTAAAATAGTTGAGCTGAGAATAAAATGGCTAGCACCTATGGGCTATGAAATGGATCACAATTTTAGTTTGAAATATATTAAGGCATTGCTAGCATTACCGAAGGACACAAAGGCCGAAAGGTTTGGAACCTTTGAAGAAGCTAAGTCTAGAATTAAAACAGGTTTGGTCATTGGTAAAATGACAAGGAAAGAAAAGAAAATGAAGAAGTTTTTATCTGAGAAGTTTGGGAATGAATCTGGCTCATCTAAGGAGTCACCAATTGAGACTGCAACCGAAGGTCAGTTAATGTTGGCTAATAAACCATATGAAAGTGAAGAAACCAAGTCCAAAGAAGAACAAGAACCAATATTGGTTTCTCCCACTCAAGCTCCAAAGAAGAGGTAGTTGCCAGTGTAAATAGGTGCACGCACAAGGTCATCAATTGTAGCTTCACCACCACAGAAGAAGGTAGTTGTGAAGGTAGAAAAATGAAAGGTTGCTACACCGACAAAGACTTATGTAAAGAAAGGACCCAAGGTTGTAGCAGAGGCACCAAAGAAAAGGAGAAAATTGCTAAAAAAATAGAAGACCTTGAGGATGATGAAGATGACAACAATCAATTCAAGGTTGTCAGTAATAAGAATAGCTCAATAGATGAGGTTGCTTGTAGATATAATCAAGAATGGAAATCTTGCAGATCTAGAACTTAGTAAGTTTGACAACATGTCAAATGAAGACCAAAACAAATTTGAGGAAGTAGTCATCCAGATGATGATACGCTTCAAACAAGTTCGATTAGAATTAGAATTATCACTGCCCAAGACATTAGAGGACCGAATAAATCAAAAGTGGTCATATGCCTTGGACACCGAGAAGAGGATGAGGGAACAAGCCCTTGAATCAATTGCACCGGACTCATCTCTTGATGAGATTAAAGATATTATGGATACTTATGTGTAGAGATTCAAAGTCAAGAACTAAGCTATGCAAATAATAGATGAGAATCTGGTAGATCTTAATGAGTCTAGTCAACTTATCTGGAGTTCACTTTTAGCTATCAGAGAGCAAAATGAGAAAATTGCATTTCAAAATTTGTCTAAAAAGAGATAGAATTCAAAAGGTAAAGAATATTCATTGAGGATAATGTAGCAAAGAAGATTAAAGAGTCAAAGGTATCATTTACCAAGGTAATTGATACAACAATTGGTCGAGAAATTAAGAATAGTTCACAGGATGCACCGAATCTAGAAGTGATTCAGATTGAGGACACAAATGACAAGGATGTACTCATTGAGGACATCACAAATGGTGATCCTGATGACACAAATGAAGATGATGATGTGAATAATGCACAAGACAACACATAGGATGAAGCACAAGTTGCCAAGAGTGCATTTCCATCACTATCGGGTGAGCTTCCTATACTTGTTGAAGTCATAGAGATTCTATCTTAGGAATAACCCAATGGCTCAGACCCCGAGCAACCTAAAGATACAACAAGGGAACAAAGCACCGAGACACCTACAGAGACAAACAAGCTCGAAGGAAAAGAGGCTACTGAAATAGAAACACAAGCACAAGAAGAGCCCAAAGTAACCAAGGCTACCCCACATGACACAACATCAGAGGCTCCGTCTCACTCAACTAACACACAGGTTACCGAGGAACATAAAAAGGATGATAATGTGTTAACTAGGAAAAACACTCTGAGGGCAGAAGAAAAAGATATTTTTCTAGTTGCCAAGAGTTCACCACAGGAACTAGAGAAGAATAAGAAGAAAATTAAAGGAAAGGGGTCGATCACTCTAAATGAAGTAATTGTGATACCTAAGTGTGACCCGAGGACCATTAGCCCCGAAGAACTAAGAAAATATAGGGAGTTATACAAAATAAAAGTAGCACATGAGAAGTTGAGACAAGAGAGCAAAAGCAAGGAAATATTAGAAAATGTCTAGGATATCTTACAACAGGTCGTAACTGAGATAAAAATAGATGAAGATACTCTAATTATGGACCAACTTGCTACTCTCACTGAAGGAATAAATTCCACAGATGTCGATGCTAACAAGAGAATTGAAGTGAGGGTAGAGTCAAAGATATAAGACAAACTTGCAGAGAGAATAAGCCAGGAAGTGGCTATTAACAAGGTTAAACTTTCAGAGGTAATAACTGAGATTCAGTGTATTACTAATTCTATTTTCCAAATCTTGTTTAAGCTATGCACTGTCGGAACATTCACTGTAGAGATCAGTGAAGAGATTAAACAATTTGAGAATGAAATCAAAGTCAGTGTAAATGCAGCTACAACCGAGCCATAAGATTTTTCAAAGAATATACTCAAAGTGCAAGAACTTAGGTGGTTGATAGCAGATCTTAAGAAGCAAGAAGAGCGGATAACTGATCAAGTTACTGAGTTATAGACAAAACTCCTTCCATACCTAAAATTTTTTGAGAAACATATTGTCAGGGTACAAACACTTGTTGCAACACCAGAGATTTATGTGTTAGACAATATTTTTGATATGCATGCACAAGTTGGTCTTGAGCACATTTCTCTCACCAACTTGAAAGAGGAATGGGAAAACCTCTTGGAGTCGTTGAAGAAAACTCATCAACACATTTTTCACAAGTTGTAAGTATACATTTTTTTGTATTTGGCATTACAATAAAAAAAGGGGAAAACATGTATATAGAAGATGAAGATAAAGGGGAATAACATGTTTATGCCAAATATGTAACTTTTTGCTAAGTATACTACACATTACCGAAGCATGCACTGAGGGGGAGTATATAGAAATTTTTTTGATAAGGATATATGTATATGGCAGAGATATAAGTTTTGAGACATAAGGTCTATATACATTCAAGTTTTGATACTAATGCCAAAGGGGGAGATTGTTATCTCTATTGAGCATTAAAGGTTTTCATTAGTATCAAAGGTTATCAAAGACATCGGTCGATTACTTATATTATCCTAGTCAGTAAAAGTGAGCATCATGAGCCAGTCGATTAAGTCTTCATACCGAGCACCAGATAGTTTTACCGAGCATTAGACACCGATACTAAGAGATAGTAAACACTGAGCATTAGCATAATCACCGAGTAGTTTATATAGTGTTTTACCGAGGATCACAAGAAAATGTCATAGTAATTAGGAATGGCACATTCTTCTATACAAATGGTTACAACAGAGTCAAAAAATGTTTTACCAAGATCGAGGATAATTTATTGTTGAGATATTCATCTAATGCGATGAAGATCTTATGTAATTGTTTGATATAGGTTATTTTTATACACCGTTTATCTTAGGGTTTTCTCTAAGATATTGTAAACCAATTTTGTTAAGTGGCATAAAGTAGTATGATATATAATTGTATGTTTACACCATTTTGTTAAGAACTGATGTATGAGAGAAGAAGCACTTGAATCACTAGCCAACCTTCAAGATTATCAGTTGATAGAGCAGAACAATATTTAGAGGAAATCAGATTGAGAAGAATCAGAGCAGGCTAACCGAGCAGTTTAGAGTAGAGATTCACACATTATAAGGTGATAAATATTTAGTACTTTATTGATTTGTATCAGACAAAGTGATTTGTCATTAGCATATAGTTACCTATTGCTTTCTAATCATTGTAATAGAATTTTGGTAAAATCTCCTAACATAGTAGACTTGACAATATTTTTGTAAATCTCTTAACCAAGTGCACACTCAAGTAGTGTT